>JZKD02S1615853.1:415714-454555 GCA_000966675.3 Picea glauca
TAAGAGATTTTAAAAGGTAAATAATAAAGTGAAGTGATGAGTGTATTATAATTCAAAGTGAATACAAAATAAATTATTTCAATAATAAATTTAATGGAGAAATTAGAAGTGGACATAAATTTGATAATAAATTTAATAATAAATTTCACTAATTCACTTTGTTGAATAGCCCCATTTTCACTCGGTTGCACATTCTTGTGCATCTCATCAAGATTGGATTTGAGCAGTTGAATTTCTTGTTTATCACTAGTTCTAGCATGTTCAAGCCCTTTATTGGCTTCATCTCTGACATTCTTTTCTGTAGTCCTTATTTTATTTTTTAATTGTCTTATCAATATATTTCTTTATTTCAATTGCTCTACCAGATTCTCGACTGACCACTGATTGGCTGTAGCGAATGCACCTAATGAACCAACCATTTCCTTGGTGAGATATGAATCCTCCAAGCCCTTTCCATCAAATATCATCCTTTGCCTTTTGGCTACTACCCCTTCTTTCTGATGCGATTCTCTTCTGACTCAGTAAAAACCCCGATGTGATGAATGTAAAAACCCCGATTCCTGAAACACGAAATGATTAACTTCTTTGACTTAGTTTAATTTAATTAATCAGGATTTAGTATTTTGGCATTTTTCCACTCATCTTTTGGGTACCGGGATTTTGAAAGTTAAGACATAATGAAATATCCGAAACACAAAACTGCAAAGCAACTTTCAATGGTTTGACTCATTAATCATTTGGTGGCTTCATAAATCTGAAATATTTAAGATCATTCGATCATACAGAAAACTTTATCAATGGAAAAAAATAAATTTATTAAAGTCTAAAGTTTAGAAAAATATGTGTTCTAACATGTCGTTAAAAGGACGTGCTAGTGCCTTTATGTTTACCAATTCACCATTGAGAAATGTAACAAGGTACATGGTGCGCCCTGTAAATTTACAAGTCTCACCATATGCGGTGCGAGCCAAGAGCCTCGAACGCACCACACAGTTTTTTTTTTTTACATTTAAAATTTCACTCAATTTTAAATTTTAAACTGATGAAAACTTAAGTTATGAGGAAACAAGGACATTACCTGGACATTTTGTCACCGCAGAGACATTGTTGCGACGTACTAAAAAAAACTATATTTTCCCACCGTTTGAAAAAAAATGAAATTCACGCACCCAACAACAGATGAAAGGAATGCAACCAAGGAAAGCACCGATGGAAGGGCGCCTCAGATAGGTAAAGGCTGCACAAGTTCTTTTGAGCTCTACAACACTGAAAATGGTAAAAATGATTTTTACCATCGGTATTGTTTTCTAATAAAACCCTGTTTCGGTGTGCCCGATTCACAACCGCACCGAGCCATACATGTTTAATGAGTGCACCGGTTATATATTAAAAAAAAACAGCCCTAGCATGGTGCACGTGTGTTTGTGTGTGCACCAATGCGTATACGAATCCATAGTGCACCGCCTTTTATTTTTTTGAAAAAATACAATAGTGTGAACATTTTTGTTTAAGCATGACACTGTGTGGTATAACAATATACGCCTCGATGTGTTTGGGTTTACAGAGCGCACCACCTAAATTTGGAAACTAACCCTAACACAGTGCTCCATATTAGAGCACTGGTGCACATGATACAATGGAGGGAACCGATATATGTTTTTGGACACAATCCTACATTGCTGCGTAAATGTTTTTTATTTAACCATATGACAATGCACTCTACTAATAGTGCACTGGTGCTTCCAGTGTTACATTGCACACCGTATATTTTTAAAAGAACGCTATTACAGTGCGTCATTATTTCCTAGTGCATCGTTATTTCCATAGTGCAACAGATAATATTGTTCTTTATTTGAAATAACCCTGCTATGGTGCGCTAGTTTTGAGGGCACCAATGCGGCTGTTGTAAAAAATGCACAGGTGCATTATGTACTTATAAAGGAACCGATGTAAAAAAATCCGCTAAAACCTCCGACCTCTCACCTCCGCTATAAATGGAGTTTTGGGATATTTTTATAGGGGCGTCTGCAAAAACCTCCATTACAGGGTCTTTTCCTTGTAGTGCTCCTGTCAGACATGTGAGGGGATGAGGACAAAGTGATGCAATACAATCATGTTTAAGAATTCAATATTACATAGAGGTCTCTAGCTAGGTGAGATCTTTGCAGGATCATAACCATTTAGAGGCTTGGATAACAGAGTAAGAATAACCTTTGATTCACCTTCCACTATAATTCGATGGAAGCCAAGCTGGGAGGCAACTTGAATGTCCTTGATGAGGGCATGGATATCCCTAGATTTATTAGAATCATCACCAAGTTTTCTAGAAATAATGTTACAAATATTCCCATGTTAATCTCAAAAAACAACACCAAATCCTGTAGGACCAGGATTTCCTTTAGAGGCCCCATCAAAGTTAATCTTAAGAAAATTTGGTGGGGGGATTTTCCATGATGTGAAACAAATCCTTGCAGGGGTTGCATGGAATCCATTATGTGAATTGAATATGTACCTAGATCCCAATTGAGAATCATGTATTTTCCATTAGGATCACAAGTTAAATCTTCCACTGACCATTTGTGATTGATGACTATTTCTTGCAAATTTTCATGAATTTTAAGCCATATTTTGGACTCCGTTGATTCTTCAGAGTGGAATATTTTGTGGTTTCTTTCCTTCCAGATCTCCCACAACACAAATCCAGGGAGAAAATGCCATATATGATTTAATATGGGGTGTTTAAAGGTTGAGTATCTCTATCAATCAATAGTGGCAATAATGTTATCATGTTGATGATTAAAAGTGTGCATTACTTGTGCAACTTGATCCCAAAGGATACAACTTGATTGAAATTTATTGAGGAGGTTCTCCATTGATTCCTCATGTTGTAGGAAAATATGAAAAATCGATGGACCAATGAAGCCATGCTTTCTGAGGTTGTCCCAGATGAGAATGCGATTATGAGCCAATAACCAAAGAAAATTACTTACATTTGGCCAAAGATTAACCTACCAAATGTTGCTCCAGATATTTTCTTTAGGCAGGAGGTGAAATTGAGCCTTGAGTGCATAGGATTATTTTATGGAAAATATGCCTCTTGAAGAGTGACCCAAATGAATAATGTCTAGCCCATGATGAATCCATATTCTTCTTAGGGATACCTCATCCTACCACCGACCCAGATTCAACTTGAAAGGAAGTCTGAATTCCCTGTGGGTGGTTTTCCATTCCCGCCAAGGAGGGAAAGAGGAGGATTCCTTCCAAAAGTGCATAACTCTGATGGATTTGTTTTTCTAATGAGATGAAGGACGCCATGCAAATTCTCCTTTTGTTGAAGCAATTACATTTACTGCCAAGGGTTTTTCCAAAATAGTGCATCCTCACTGTTAGCACCACCATTTTTCTTTCCAAATTTAGAGTCAGTGTTAAGGTCACGTTGTGGCCCATGCGCCTGAACATGTGAAGTCGGGTATGTAACACTGTGAGTTTGAAGTCAACAAGTGTCCGGTTGGCCCTTGGAAATGGGAAGGGATGTCAGATTCGAAACTTGTATAAGAGGTATGGGTATGTCTTTTCCAAGAAAGTTGAGTCCTTTTGAGAAACCAGTCTCTATGTGCCCCAGGTCGAGTCAAGTGGTTAATAGAGGTCATGTCAGAAACTACAAAAGTTACTATCAGTTCATCATGGAGGCCGAGGGACTGAAAAATAATGACGTTCGTATCATGCATGACCAACAAACCTTATCACCTGTATCCTAAATGCGGGGATTTGCCATGGAAAACCTGCAACTTGACTTGGAACATCTCGTTGCCATGAATTCGTTGTCCTGCAGCATGTTTTCCTCTCCTCTCCAATTTGTTATAAATCCCAGATGCTCGACATTCTCTCTAGTCATAGAACCAGGCCTAAACTCTATTTGCAATTTCCCTTGCCAGTCCAGCGTGATCATAACCTTCCCTCCTGTGCGTTTGTTGGATACACTGCATGCAAATTTCACCTTGGTCGCGCCTTGGCGACCTCTCAGAGCGCAAAATAGGCATGTGGAGTAGAAGAAATGTAAGTTCCGAGCCCCAAAGGGACTAGGCTTCATTCTCACCTACGGAAGGCATTCCCAAAGACGTAAAAGGAACTATTCTTTTAAGTGCAAAGAAGACCAGATCAAATCGTGGAAAATATAAAACGAAGGGATTTGCACAGGAAGCGAAGACAGTAAGATCCCCCTCTCCCCAACAACAAATGCCTCAGAGGAGTGGCAGGCCGAGAAAGAATTAGGAGATCACAAAAGCTCGAGTTTCAGAAGAACTGTGCATCATATTGATAGCTGAAGAACGACTTGGACACGCCATCCGGCTAGATCCTGCTGGGGGATCGAGCCGTGAAGATAGAAGAAGAACAAGGAGAGAAGATATCACAGGAGCAAATGAGAAAATTCCATCTCAGCAACTGAAGAAAGCAAAGCTGGCCATCACCGAACTCTATCAGGAAAACATGGATATAAGGTGACAACTAGCGACAAATACTACTAAAGCATCCGCAACACAGGGCCGCGAAGGGAACATGGTGTGGTTGAAAAGGCATCTCAGAGAGGTGCAAGAAACCATTGTATAGCTACGAGAAGCAAAGAGACTAACAAAATAAAGTCACGTGAAACATTCCAGAGAATGAAAAATGATCGAGAAAGAAGCCCGAGTAGCTCTCGCCAGTGCCCAGGAAAAATAAGTTTAGTTGGCACTCGTCTCTGCACCTGCTAAATATGAGACAAATATTGGCAATTTTGAATGATACATTTCTCTGAAGCACACTACCACTTTGGTAATGGCCACGATGATCTAACAATTTCTTACTGCATGCAACTCTCAACAAATGATCACATCATAGAAATCGAAGCCATTATTTACAGACAACAAGCTCCTGACAGATAACTGTTCACTGGGACACCTACTCAAAGGAACACAGTGAAACATATTTTCTCCATGTCAAAGCCTGATCGACGATCAGATATCGTGGTGAAACTAGGAACAATCATAAGTAAAAAGGCGTGATTATTGTCTATTTTTGGAAAACACTATGCAAAGAGTCTCCAACAAATGTTGCTCAGTTTTCCTAGTTTTAAGGGTTAGCAGTTAGGAAGCAGGGTAGCCCAAGTGACACCCCCGTTTATATATTTCATATTTTCGATGTAAGCCAGGTTGGTTGGCAAATTTGGTAGATAATATCTATTATATGTAATCTGAAGTTTTGACCAGAATTTAATGCAAAGGTCTTGTGACTTGATGTAAAGATTCTAGTTGTAACAGTTGGATGTATTATGATTCTTTCTTTGTGTATGTGCTTTCCTATTATATTTATTTCATATTTCATTCTGTCTATTTCGAAACAAATTATCGAACCTGTGGATTCACTGTACAATGCCCCTTGTTTGCGCCACTTAGACAAAACGTTTTCCTCTAAATCTAACTCTGAATTCGTCCACAACAACGCTCCTGAGTTACTTCCTGTAATTTCTCCTGCCACACATTATGGTTTTACACTGAAGGCTCTTGCTCGCCTAGAATTATCCTCTTGAGTCCATTCACATAGTCATTTTTTCCATCTCTTCCTCAGATAAACCCCATAGCCCAAATCTTACCTTTTCCTGCACCGATATAACCAGAACCCATTTTATCATAGGTGTTAAATCTAGCCATTGTTTTCAAATTCATATCCTGTGCGAAGACCACACCATTTCCGAGAGAGCCCTCTCCATATTCAAAAGGCTAGTTTTAGGTCTCAAAGTTGGTTGAAAAAGTTACCTTCGTCGTTTGTTTATCAACCGAACGGATTTACGGAGTGCTAACATTCTGGCATCGTTGCTGGGGAACAGAATTGAATAGATTTTCCCTGGGAGAACGACAACGTTGTAGTTTGACCCCTAAGGGTAATAGAGGGACAAACATCCATACCAGCTGAAATCCTTATCCTGGCGACTCCAGTCCAAACAAACCAGTATCCCCAAGTAGAATAGTTTAGGAAACCTGGCTCCAAGGACGATTTACACCAGAGAGAATCCTAACCCGAACCCCTCAGAGCTTGTGTACGATCTCGAGAAGATTCTGCACAAGGCTAGAGAGAAAGTGCTAGACCCATTATACTACCTGGACAGAAGCATGTCCTTTCCCAAAGATGGTGCGTAGAGCATTGATGACCTTGAGTTTGATGCATTCTTTCAGCAAACTCTATTCTGGTCGAAGTCAAAGACCATTTTGGACGAGACTATTTTTGACCCAAAGTAATTCCAAGCCCTAGTATCAAATAATATCCCTCAGAATCTGAATCCTCCTAGGGCTATGGCCGCCCGATTCACTCCCCTCATTGTGCCTACCCAATTGCATGACTTACCTCAAAATTATAGCCAGAGGATCAAGATCTACAATGCTGAGGGAAATGTTTTTACTTAGAGGCACCTGGATTGGTTTAATGATTTCATTGACCTGGAGGAGGTGGACTACACATATGAAAAAATGAGCCTATTTGCGCAAATTCTCTCGGGATATGTAAGAAAATGGTTCAAATCCCTCCCGCCTACGAGTGTTCGGGACTTCACCACATTCGAGACGTCATTCCTAGATAAATGGGGAGACAATAAAAACCCTTTGTAGCTGCTGACATAATACAATAACATGAAGAAAGCACCGAAAGAGATAGTGTAGGAATTCTCGGCCCTCTTTTCGAAGGTGTACAAATCGATCCTTACAGAAGTCAAGCCACCCCCCAGTGCTATGTAGTTGCGATACGTTGATTCCTTTGAAAATGATTTCTCCCTGTTGTTAAGAGAAATGAGATCAACGAATCTAGATTCTATAATGAGCAATGCTGTCGAAGTCGAAGTAAACATGATGGCATCGGGAAAAATAAAACCAAGGTTCAATCAAAGCAACAAGAGACCCCAAGGAGATGCACAACCATCGACATCATGGTCCTCAAACGATAAATTCGACGTGATTATGAATACCATGGAGAAGTTGATGGAGAGAATGTCCATGAGAAACAAACCTATTGCTCGAGAACAGAACGACCCACCTCCCAGAAATCAGAACCTCAGAAGAGGTCAAATCCCGCAAATTAGACAAAGGGAATAAAAGGAGTAAAGGGATCAAGGTGACCAACAAACGATAACTCCTTTCCAAAACAACTACGCGGATGAGGATTTTGACCAGACATTTGATAACCAGATGCATTGTTGCAATGACCAAAACCCACGCATGTTTGTGACGAAGAGAGAGCATGATCAATATATGAGTAGGAACAAAGACTTCGTGCCAGAGGCTGACAATGATATGATACTCAAAATAGATGATGTGCCATCTTGGGAAACAAAAGAGTTCAGGAAAGGCTATCAAAACGCCATCATGCAGTTCCAGAAGAAGTATAACCTCCGGAGCAAGTATGTGCCTACCGAGTCGCAAAAAAAAACCCCCATAAGGAAGCCTCTAGTGGAAACTCCTTCCACAAGCCGAACAAGATCATACATCACGACCAAAGACGTGATAGATAAATCTAAGCCGAAGGAGGAGGTCCCCAAGAAAGCCCCGGAGAAAGGTCTGGAGAAGAGCAAAAAAGAAGTAGAGAAAAATTGTCCACCTTTCAATTTTGAACATGAGATGGCCAAAATAAAAATCTTTGTCCCATTTAATGAACTTATTAGAAAGGGAAAGTATCGGGAACAAATCATTAAAATTATGAAAATGGGGGGGACCTCCGATACTTGGAATATTCAAGATGATCACCCCACCATCCTTTTTGGTCTGCGCATTGAAGAGACAAGTGATATTGAAGATGTCCCTCCTTTCTACATCAGTCTGAAGATCCATGACATGAACCTGCATAATGTCATGCTATATTATGGTGCGTCGCACAACCTCATGCCGAAGGTGATCATGGACGAACTAGGTTTGGATGTCACCAGGCCATACAAAGACCTTTTCTCTTTTGATTCAAGGAAAGTCAAGTGTTTGGGCCTTATCAATGACCTAGTTGTATCGTTGGCTCAAAATCCACGCTAAGAACATGGTCATGGATGTGGGTGTCATAGACATACCCCCAAAATTTGGCATGTTTCTCTCGAGTTTGTGGGCTACGAAGTTGAAAGGCACGTTGCAGATGGATATTTCATACACCACTATCCCTGTTTTTGGCCATGACAAAAGGTTGTACAGAGAAGTGTTGTTGAAGTACATGGTAAGCAACAAGACAAAACCACACAACCATACCATATACATCGTCGAAACTGAGGTGGGGTCTTCTATATTCTAGGATGACCTGAATTTCGAAGAAGAAGAGTCGACAACCATTGTGACAGCTAACAAAGAGACCACGCGGGAAACAACAGAATGCGCCGACCCAAAAGACCGTGCAGAAAATAGGGTGTGGAACATGAGTTTTGACATCGCAGTCAAGAGAGAAGGAGATGGGGCCGACGTATGGGTGAGCCCCCCTGAATAAAGCACGAAGATGTGCTCGTACAAGCTTGTGTTTGAATGCACTAACAATGTGGCCGAGTATGAAGAATTAATCTTGGGCTTACAAGTTTTAAAAGAATTGGTCATGCAGAGGATAACAGTGCGTGGGGATTCTGAGGTGATCATAAATCAGGTAAAGGGTGTATATTACACCAAACACCTTAGGCTGAGAGCGTACATGAATATGGATTTGGACCTCCTCAAAGGATTCTCAGAATATGACTTATCTGCTATTCTTAGAGAGAAAAATCAAATCGTCGATGCGTTGGCCACCTCGACCTCGGTTTTTAAGATCCCCATATTCCCAAACAAAAAGTATGAAATTGAGGTCAGGAATAGGTCGACAGTGCCTCATAATATCAAACACTGGCAAGTGTTCGATGATGACAAACAAGTGGAAAGATTCCTCCTTATGAGAGATGAGTTCACTAATACAAACATTGACGAGGAATGTTGTGGCGACGAAGATGAGAGCGCGAATGTGCGCAGTAACAAAGACCCTTCCAAAACCAAATCGTGGGAAGGGACATAATACAATTGAAAAATAATATTATTCCAAAGGTGTTGGTGCCGCTGGAAAAGGTGTTTGACAAGAATGATGTGGCTAAGAACCCTAGGATCACTGCAAGCAAATAAGACATGGAAGACTACAACATCGAGACTGAGGAGAACCCGAAGATGGTAAAATTATCTAAGACACTCAGTATAGAGGTCAAGAAGGACTATGTAAAGCTCATGAAAGACTTCTTGGACATCTTCGCATGGAGTTATGATGACCTGAAAGTGTATTACATGAAAATGATCCAACATGTTATCCCTCTCAAGGAAGATAAAAAATATTTCAAATAGAAGCTGAGACGGATAAATCGCCTGTTACTGCCGCTGGTCAAGAAAGAGGTAAAAAAATATTCGACGCTAAAATCATTGTTTCTTTGATATTCTTGAAATGGGTAGCTAATTTGGTACCTGTAAGGAAGAAAAGTGACGAGATAAGACTGTGTGTGGACTTCCGAAATTTAAATAAAGTGTCTCTCAAGGACCACTATCCCCTTCCTAAAATGGACTACATCTTGCAAAAGGCAGTGGGGTCCCAGAAGATGTCTATGCTATATGGGTTCTCAGGATATAATTAGATCATGGTCCACCCAGACGATAGAGAGAAAACGACTTTCACAACTCCATGGGGAACGTTCATGTATGCCAAGATGTCGTTCGACCTGATGCACGATGGAGACACTTTCCAGATGGAAATGGACATCGTGTTTGCTGATGAAAGGGAAAAATTCATCATGATTTATCTAGATGGCATCTCTGTGTACTCTACCTCCGACAAACAACATCTTGAGCACATGAAGAGAGTTTTCTAGAAGTGCAAAAAATTTGGCATTTCACTGAATCCAAAGAAGTCTCACTTCACGGTAGAAGAAGAAAAGATGTTAGGGCACATCATTTCCAAATAGGGCATTAAGATAGACCCTGGTAGGGTTGAAGGGATACTAAATATCGACACCCCGTGCAGTAAAAAGGAGGTACAATCATTCCTGAGAAAGGTGAATTTTCTGAGGAGATTCATCCCAAACCTGGCAAAAATCGTAAAACACATAACTTGCATGCTCAAGAAGGGAAACAGGATCAAGTGGAACCCGGAGGCCAAGAAGTCTTTCAAGGATATCAAAGTGGCACTGACAAAGGATCCTGTACTAGCTATCCTAGATTTTATGAAAGATTTCCTCCTATTTTCATTCGCCTCAGAACACACTATTGTTGGCGTGCTGCTACAGAAAGATGAACAAGATTTCAAAAAACCCATAGCCTATTTCAGCCAGACGCTGCGTGACGCTCCACTAAGGTATGACATCATGGAAAAGTAGGTGTATGCATTAGTAAAATATTTGAAAGAATTCATGACATACATACTACACTCCCATGTTATCGCTTGTGTACCCATCAGTTCAGTAAAGGATATTCTAACTCAACATAACCCAGAAGGAAGGAGAGGCGAGTGGATAGCGGCCATGTTAGAATACAAACTTGAAATCAAGACTACAAAGCTGATCAAAGGTCAAGGTCTCACAAAGTTGATGGCGCATTCGGACTGTGACGTTGTAGGAATGAATTTCACCACTGATCTGTCAGAATTCCCCCAAGAAGAAAAGAATACGCAGACGCATCAACAATTCATCGACTCGCCATGGTACACAAACATCATCTATGTGCTAGAGAATCTCCAGGACCTTCTGGGCGTGAGTAAGACTAAGGCCAGATTTCTCAAGCTCAAAGAGGTTAAGTTCTGCATCCTGGACAACTCACTCTACTGGAAAGATCCCAGGGGAATATTGTTGAGTTGTTTACTGGAAGATAATGTGAAGCAGGCCATACAAGAATTCCACAAAGGTGACCGTGGAGGACACCACTATTGGAAAACCACCACGCACAAAATCATGAGGGTGGGATATTAATGGCCTACAATTTTCCCTGACGTATATAAGGAGGTCTCCAGCTACCACGAATGTCAAATTTTGGACGGAAGAAGAAAAATGCAGCCCCTGCAGCTGAAGCCGATCTTTTTTGAATGCACCTTTTATGCAGTGGGGTCTAGATTTCATAGGGGAGATAAATCCGCCATCCTCTACGTAGTACAAGTGGATACTCGTGGCCACTGACTATTTCACGAAATGGATAAAGGCGATCCCCATGAAACAAGCTATTGATGCAATCATTATCCAATTCCTGGAGACAAATATTTTGTCGAGGTTTGGGTGTCCCGTTAAGATCATTACAGATAATGCAATCACATTCAAGTCCAAGAGGATGGAGAAATTTTGTCAGTATTATAACATAACTCTGGGGAATTCCACGACATACTATCCGCAAGGAAACGGGTTAGCATAATCCTTGAATATGAGCCTAACCATGATTATTAAAATACTTCTGTAAGAAAACAAGACAACCTGGCATAAAAATCTTATCTACCCACTGTGGGGAGACTGGGTCACCACCAAGAAATCTATATCATACTGTGGCCCGTGCGCCTGAACATGTAAAGTCAAGTACGTAACACCATGAGTTTGAAGTTAGCAAGTTTCCGTTTGGCCCTTGGAAACAGGAAGGGATGTCAGATTCAAAACTTGTATAAGAGGTATGCATATGTCTTTTCCAAGAAAGTCGAGTCCTTTAGAGAAACCAGTCTCTACGTGCCACAGGCCAAGCCAAGTGGTTAATAGAGGTCACGTCGGCAAGTACATCAGTTATTATCAGTTCATAATGGAGGCCTAGTGAATGAAAAATAATGAAGTTCATATCATGCATGACAAACAAACCTTATCACTTGCATCCTACATGCGGGGATATGCCATGGAAAACCTGCAACTTGAATTGGAACATCTCGTCACCATGAATTCGCTGCCCTCTAGCATGTTTTCATTTCTTGTCTGATTTGTTATAAATCCCTGATGCTCGACATTCTCTCCAGTCATAGAACCAGGCCTAAACTCTATTTTCAATTTCCATTGCTAGTCTAGCATGATCAAAACCTTCCCTCCTGTGTGTTTGTTGGATACACTTCGCACAGATTTCACCTTGGTCCTGTCATGGAGACCTATCAGAGCGTAGGGAAAGGCATACAAAGAAGAAAAACTATAAGGTCCGAGCCCTAAAGGGACTAAGATTCATTCTCACCTTCGACAGGCATTCCCAAAGACGTAAAAGGAACTATTATTTTACCTGTAGAGAAGACTAGATCAAATCACAAAAAATATGAAACAATGGGATTCACACAGGAAAGGAAGACAATAAGAGCCCCCTCTCCCTAGAAAAAAATGCCTCGGAGGAGGGGAAGGCTGAGAAATAACCAGGAGATCACGGAAGCTTGAGTTTTAGAAGAACTGTGCATCATATTGATAGCTGAAGAACGAATCGGATGCGCCATCCAGCTAGAACCTATTGGGGGATCGATCCACGAAGACAGGAGTAGAACAAGGAGAGAAGATATCATAGGAGCAAATGAGAAAATTCCATCTCAGCAACTGAAGAAAGAAAATATAGCCATCGCCGAACTCTATCAGGAAAACATGGAATTGAGGTGACAACTAGCGACAAATACTACTGAAGCGTCTGCAACGTAGGGTTGCGAAGGTAATGTGGTGTGGTGAAAAGGTAGCTCAAAGAGGCACAAGACATCACTATACAATTGCGAGAAGCACAGAGACTGACGGAAGAAAGGAACACGAAGCATTCCAGAGAATGTGAAACGACCGAGAAAGAAGCCTGTGTAGCTCTTGCTAGCACGCATGAAAAGCAAGTTTAGCTGGCACCCGTCTCTGCATCCGCTAAAGATGAGAAAAATCTTGGCAGTTTTGAACGATACGTTTCTCTAAAGAACGCTACCATTTTGGTAACGACCATGATGATCTAATAACTGCTTACTACACACAACTCTCAGTAAATTATCACATCACAAAAATCGAAGCCATTATTTACAAACACCTATTCACCAATACACCTGCTAAAAGGAACACAATGACACATCTTTTCTCCATGCCAAATCCTGATCGATGATCAGATCCCATGGAGAAACTGCGAACAATCATAAGTAAAAAGGTGTGATTATTGTCTATTTTTGGAAAACACTATGCAAAGAGTCTCCAATGCATGTTGCTAAGTTTTTCTAGTTCTAAGGGTTAGCAGTTAGGAAGCAGGGTAGCCCAAGCGACACCCCAATTTATATATTTCATCTTTTCAATGTAAGCCAGGTTGGTTGGAAAATTTGGTAGACGATATCTATTGTATGTAATATGAAGTTTTGACCGGAATTTAATTCAAAGATCTTGTGACTTGATGTAAAGATTCTAGTTGTAACAGTTGGATGTATTGTGATTTTTTCTTTGCGTGTGTGCTTTCCTATTATTTTTATTTCATATCTCTTTCTGTCTATTTTGGAACGAATTATCAAACCTGTAGATTCACTGTACAATGCCCCTTCTTTGCGCCACTTAGACAAAACGTTTTCCACTAAAGCTAACTCCAAATTCATCCACATCGATGCTCCTGAGTTACTTCCTGTAATTTCTCCCACCACACATTACGGTTTTACACTGAAGGTTGTTTCTCACCTAGCCTTATCCTCTCGAGTCTAGTCACTGATTAATTTGTCCCATCTCTTCCTCGGATCGACCCCATAGCCCAAGTCTTACCTTTTCCTGTGCCAATATAACCAGAACCCATTTTATCATAGGTGTTAAATCTAGCCATTGTTTTCAAAGTCATATCCTGCACAGAGACCACGCTATTTCTGGGAGAACCCTCCCTAGATCTGAATGGCTAGTTTTGGATCTCAAATTTGGTTGAAAAAGTTACCTCCATCATCTGTTTATCAGCCGAATGGATTTATAGAGTGATAACACTCACCATTCTTGATTTCCCAGAATGCATGCTCCTGAACAAGGGACTGATTTATCCATGATGTGTTCTAGATGAGAAATCCATTGTGCTACTCATTCCATCTAATTAAGTTGGCTTCCTCAACTTCTGAAGTGTATTTTTTCCTCCACAATTTGGACGAGAGGTCTCTTGGATGCTTTAATCATCTCCACTAGATATTATCCCCCATGACATTGTTTAACATGCAAGGGTCCCTTATTACCAAGCCTTGATATAGTTTGGGTCTATAGAGGTTCTCCCACTTCACCAACGCCCCTTTTCTACAATATTTGGTTCCTTTACATAATAACTTTCTTTAGATGCTACCGATGCTTTTGAGCATCAATTTTGGAGTGGAAAGTGTTGAGAAAAGGTAAATGGGGATGGTCCGAAGCACATATTTGAGAAGCACTAGACGTCCAACTAAGTTAAGGGATCAGAAGGTCTAGGAGCTAAGACATTATTCCAAGGAGGCAATAAGAGACTCCCAAGAGTTGTTACATAGGACGTTATTGATGAGGGGATTTCCGAGATATTTGGATGGAAGGGTGCTCTGAGAGAATCCTAGGATATGGGTGATATGGCTCTAGATGGATTGAAGGGAATTAAAGAAAAATATCTGGGACTTTTTTGTGTTGATAGAGGTACTCGAGGCATCGCTAAAGTCGTTTAGGATGTTACGAAATATGAAAAATTCTCTGGATGTGGGAGTCCCCATCATCATGGTATCGTACAAGAAATAGCTATGAGAAATAGGGGGCTAGATACCATTCATAGGAAGACCTTGGAGAGAGCCATTTTCAAGGGATGCCTTGATGTAGTGGCTTAAAGCTTCTACCATGATGACACAAATGAAGGGGGAAAGATGGTCCCCTTAACAGATGCCTTTGGATGGGGAAAAATACTTGGAGGGAACCTCATTGACTAATATGGAGAAGAAGGATGAGTAAGTGAGGTTAAGGACCAAGTTGACCCAGTCATCACTGAAACCAAAAGAAAGAAGAAGGGATTTCATATGTTTCTAGCTAATCTTATCGAAATATTTGGAGAGATATAGTTTGAATATTATACCAAGGATCCGAGTAGATTTCATAGAGTGTATTACCTCATGGGTGAGGATTAAACTATACAAGATCTGAATCCCTTCTACATAGCCTTATTGTTCTTTAGAAATGATGAAAGGGAGAAGAGGTTTAAGTCTGAGAGCCATTACCTTGTAGATGACGTTGCAGAGTGAAATCAATCGAAACTACTTTCGGTGAGTGATCTGCTCCTCTTTGGGGACAAGAGTGAGGAAAGTGGCATTGAGTGTAGGAAGGAATCCAACATAGATGTGAGAATACTCAATCAGTTGCCGTACTTCTTCCCAAACAATGTGTTAGGAATGATGGAAAAAGTCTGTGGTAAATCTTTATGGTTTTGGGGATTTCCTTGTTGGCATATCCTTGACTTCCTAGTCCACTTCCTCCATCGATACTGGTCTGAGAAGGGTTGAATTTTGTTATTATGTGATCAATAAGGGGACATGTTGAGTTATTTTTCCAATAGATATGGACTTGTCAAGACAAGGTTATGTCTGGAGATCCTTATAGAAGATGAAAAGTTCCTATTCCATGCCCTCATGATCCATTATTTGTTGTCCTTGATCATTTTCCAAACTAGTAATATGATTGATGTGACAATGTTGGACAATAGAGTGATGGAATAATTTAGAGTTCTTATCACCTTCCTTAAGCCATTGGACTCTAGATTTTTGGTTCCAGAGGGTTTCTTCCTGCACACATCGTTCCTCCAACTACCGTTTTAGCTACTTCTCTCCTACCTATAGTTTTCTTTTGCTTCCCTGTGAAATGAGTTACTATTGTACCTCCTTCATGCGTTGTTCTAATTCCCTCTTAACTTGGAAGATATTTCCAAAGACATTCTTATTCCACTTTTTTAAACGTTTCTTGAATTTTTTTAAATTTTGTTGGAATTGGTTCATTAAGGTCCCATGAGGAACAACTACATCCTCCTATCATTTTTTAACATTCTCCTGAAAGTATGGATGGGATAACCAATTTTTTTCAAACTTGAAGGGTTTGCGCCTAGGGGAACTGACAATGTCAATCCACAACTATATGGGGCAATGATCAAAGCCAATCATCATAAGAATGTTAGATTCCATGAGAAGGACATCCAACATTAGTGGTTATGATACGAGAAATCTATCGAGCTTGCATGCTACTTGTTGGGAGCCAGATATCCTATTCGTCCATGTGTATATTCCATTTATATTTTCCATATCGATCAATCAAAGATAGTCAATCACATTTTTGAAGCCCTTGCTATCATTGCCCAGATTCCGTAGACCACCATGATTTTATTAAAGTGAAATAATAATATTGAAATCTCCTCATAAGATCCAATGTTTATTTCGAACAAGTTCACCCAGGCCTTCCAAACTGTTAAGAAAACCCCTTTCTCCAAGGGTGTTTGTTGGCCATATACATTAGTAATAATCCCTTCCTTATCAGAGCCAAGTGCTTTGTAAGATGTTGTGATGGTCCATTTAGTTGAGTAGAAATTGTAAAGGATGATAGTGGTTGGGTTCTAGAGGATTGCAATCCCACCTGCTACTACTCTTGAATCATTATGCACATGGTTTATTTGCTTCAAACATATGGAAAAAATTCCTTCGACATCAACACTTGCACACTTTGTTTCCTGTAGCAATAAGATATCTAGATTCTCTGCTATAATACTATTTAGAAGGATCCATTGCTTGGTCCTACCATTGAGGCCTCTAACATTCCATGAGATGATATTCATGAGGAAGATGGAGGGGGAATGGGAAATAAGATCTCAATGAGCATCTAGATCTATCCGGAACTCACCATATAACTTCCTACTTCTCAAATTAGTTGTTGGGTGAACTTTCTACCTTGTCTTTTCTCTTCTTTTAATGATTGACATGGTTCTTTGCATGGATCCTGATGGATTCCAAGCCATAATATATATTTTGAGGTGGTGCTAGCTATGGAATTGAGATATACTTTGTGAACTTTCAAAAGATACTCCAAGGGAGGGATAACAACTCTTGTTTGTGATAAGATTCTTCTAAACACACCATATTGATTTATGCTAGTTCCCTCTTGTCCAAGTCTATCTCCATGTCACTTCTGTCTTCTATGACCTAATTGTTTCCCAAGGGATCTGCATTCGGAGTGGGGATATTCTGGTCCAATATTGGATCTGGTATTAATATATATTTTCCATGAGTATCCTCCTTATTGGATTGAAGAGAGACCCCTTCTGGATCTTAAGATTATGGGATTTGGTTCAAGATCTCAAAGAATTACTAGTCGATGGAGCCTTGGATGGTGCAAGGGTTAAATTTTTCTGGTTCTTTCATCGTTTCCCCTGGACCTGGGTAAAGACATCTTTGTATTTTTTAGAATATGTAACCATATAAATTGGAGGGGCATTGAGTAGACAATCTATTAATAAATGGCCATGCTCATGAAATTTCCTACATTTGAAATGGATATGCTCATAGTTTATGGTTTAATCCATTATTCACCCTGATAGTCTAAGTATATGGATCCTGGTAGGGGCTTGGATATGTTCATATAAACATATATTTGAGCATAGGAGGTGTAGTGATGCTAGCACATTGCTTCAACTATCTTGACATAGATCCCAGAGTGTTTCCAATCCTAGCTAGGATTTCTCCAAGCCATAATTCCTATGGGAGCGATTAATGTATGATCCATACACAAGCATAGGTAAAATATTATTTTTCTATCCTGAAGTTTTTCATCCAATATCTCAAATAGATTCCAAACGAGTTGAAAAAATAGGGCCCATTCTAAAAAATCCGGTCCTTATCCTCTAGATTATGGAAAATCGTAGTGAAGAAACCTTTATACCCTAGCTGAAGTTCAAAATTGACTTTGGGCTTCCACCAAGTGTTGATCCATTTGATTAGATCTCTTTTTGATGGCCATATCCCCACAAATTTTCCAATAAGGTCATGATCCCTCATAGATTGAGTTTGTTCCCCTACTCTTACTAAATTGACTACATACCCTAGTGCCGCATAAGCTTGAGGTATGCATTTCTTGTTTCCCATGCCCAAACCACCTTTGTATGGGAGGATTCAGCCTCAACCTCCATTTCCTTTCCCTTATTCTATTCCTCATAATAAACCTAACTCCTTTGCTGTGGTGATGGTTCAAAAGGCAACTGCGATCCATTAGCCCATGTTGGTTCATTGGAAACCACATTGTTATATGAGGGAGCTCGCGCCCCATCACCTTCAACCATCGTGGTGAGATAAATTTCACCCTTTAGAAGAGAAATTTGCATAGATACTAAAGAGATCCGAGTTATGCATAAACCCTAGAACGCAAGTAACATCAAACCCTAGTAGATCCTATTACCACTTTTATTTTCTCTCTTACTTATAACTTTCCTCTCTATTATTAATGATTAATGATAATTTGGTCCAAGGAAACTTATCTACAAGGAAGTTTGCCTTTAAAAGATTGGAATGGAAAGAAAACTACTAGACCCAATTATTTGGTGTAAGTAGAGATTAAACACCTTGGTAACACGAGGGAGTATGAAACTAAGAATCTTCAAAATTGTGAAATGCGTTAGAATGTTTATCCAATTTAATAAGAATATATTTAAAATTTGATAAAAATATAACAATAGAAAGGATTTATTTGTGTCATTATATTATTTTTGAATTATTATTTCTTTTGATTATATTATTTTTAAATAAAATGGATACATTGCCTTGAGTCAAAATCTATGATTTTACTACACACAAAAAATTACAAAATGTCATAATGGTGTTCTTTGTCTTTTCATGCTTGTGTTTTTTTCTTCTCAACATTCTTTCTTTCCCTAGATCACATGAATATACTATGTAACACAATATAGAAGAAATATATGTAAAAATAGATTCTTGTGGCATTGCCAGGTCATGTAGTTTTTCATTCCCTTTAGGGTGGCTTGTTATTTTTCATCTTGGAAACTTTTGTCCATATTCTCCATTTCTCTTGGAATAATGTTGTTGGTTTTTACAATTCTCCATCTTCTAATTCTATTGTGCTTTCATCTTCAAATTCTTGGAGGGGTAACTTTTTGTCCAATTTTTTTAAGGGCTCGCTTGTTGTTCAGAGATATCTTGGCCTCATCCTCTTCATCTACCACATCATCCTAGCATCATATTCTATTTTATGAGAAGGGATGAGGAGGCATGATCATCAAGGAGGGGGTGCAAGGAGAGGTTAGCAACTTTTGATATTAAGTAGGTAGAGGTTCAAGGTATTTGTTGTTGTTTGTCTCCATAGAGATACAACTTCCCTTGGAACTAGATCTTGTGATGATGCTACTCCTTGTAGTTTTTGGGGTGGATCCCACAATACTAATTCAATTGAAAGAGGATTGTCCTGTAGACTTTTCGAAGTCACTGGAGCTCTCTAATCCATTCCTTTTCTCTGTGACATTGGTGTAAGTGATTTGATTTTGGGCAGACTAGTGTATGAGGGTAGTCCCTAGAAGGTCCTTGATAACGAGGTGGTGCTACTCCTTTGATTCAAGCCAACAAGAGGAATTTTAATGAGATTTTATAGGGTGTCGCTTACTTTTCTTTTTCAACCCATGAAACCCTAGCGACACCATGATAGAGGCGATGCTGCAATGTTGCAGCTAGGGTGTGGACCCTCACTGTAGCTCTCTTAAAAATCTAGATAAACCATTGAAATGCTCCTTTTAAATATTTTTACAATCAAAACAATGGACATAGATCATTAATTGTGTACAAGAACTATCTAGTTAATCACCAAAAACACCGATATATCATATTTACTAAGGGGATAAACAAAAATCCCTATAATAGTGAGACAAAAATGTGACCTTGGGCTAAGAATAAACATAGAGATAAATAAATCAAGTTGCAATATGAAGGAACTCATGATTGGGCAATGGGTCATTGTGGTTTTTGGGGCTTGGCCCCAACTAGTACCAACAAGTGAAACATCCATGATGATCAAATTCCAATGGCCCTTTTCGGGCTTGAGTGGCTTATTAACTTAAAAAATTATGAGTGTCAAAGTTGGAAATTTATGAGTGCATTGTGTAAGTTGGAGTGACAATTGGTGCCTTATCTGTCTTATTTCTTTGACTACCTGATCGACACAATGACATGGTTGAACTTTTGATGTTTGGTATTGTCATGAATATTTGAAACAAGTAGAGGAGAAAACATATGGTTCTTTATTCATGGTACATATGGTACCTTCCTATAAATCTAGTGGTTGTCATATATTGGCCATATCCATCTCTATCCTATGGTATTTGTTACACATTATTTTGGTCACCTCAGTGATAAACTGACAACATGTGCTTAACTCATTGTCATGTTCCCTGAAAATATTAAAAGAGACTTTCTCTATGAGAAAAGTGATTTTCTTTTCCTCTTTCAAAAATTATAACAAGGAAGGTCGTCACACCCTACTATATGAATGGAATGTGACGATGCCTGATCGTTGCACTCTGCACTAAATCTAGACTATGACGTCTTCACATGCTTCCTGTGCATAGTGTGCGACGATGCTTAAGCAAAGGAAAAGTAAAAAATCACGAATGTTCTAGAAGGGAATCTTCTAGAAGATGAGGTGGCCTCCAATCGGTTTGGATCTTACTCACTTCTCTGATTTAGTGGGATCATCCTAATCCCCTCATTGATTTTTCTTTCACCCTATATAAATAAATATCTCTTATGGAAAAGGCTAAGGTTGGCAAGGGCTTGCATATGCATGAAGAGTTCTACTACAGATTATACTTGAGAGCTTTGCTTTAGTTTTGTAAGTCAGATTATGGATATTCTTCATCAAATGCATTGGAGCAAAGGTGTGTGTGTCTGATCAAAGAGCCATTGAAAGGGACCTTGCAACATCAAGGCATGGGTTTTATTCTCCACTTTCCATTTAATATAATGCAACAATACATTTCTTCCATATAAAGGTGTCTTCACTTTTATTGTATAATTCCTTGATCTTATACATAGAATTCATTGGAATATATATATCTTTGTTTTCTCTCTTTGTTGGTTTATGCTTCCCAAATAGGTTCACCATCCCGTAAACTCAAAGAAGGAACTACAAGGATGACACTAACGAGGATCAAGCAACATTTAAAAGGTATGTCACTTGTACCTCTCTAAACTAGTTTATATGACAATAAAGTCTAAGGTGAAGTTTGTATTTTGTCTTGTTTTGTTCTAGATTCCTGTGGAAGTTAGGGAGATCAGATTGTGTCTGCACTTACCGATTAGTCCAATAAAAAAATTGGTGACTGTTGGCAGCAGGCCGAAATGGGAAAGAAAGCGTGCACGAAGAAGAATGACAACTGGAAGAGAAATCGTGGGAAATAAAGTGTGCATGAAGAAGAATGATAGCTGGAAGAACAAACATGGGAAAGAAAGCATGTAGGAGGAAAGAGACAACTAGAAAAAAGCACAACACGCACGCATGCAAGAAGGAGGTGATAGTTGGAATGAAGTAGCGAATGCATGCAGAAAAGGAAGACCTAACGACAATAGTTAGGGTTTTTGGTAAGATTTTTTGTGTAAACGACTGAAGACCCTGATAGATATAAATATAGGCAAGCAGGTATCAAAGAGACATTCGAAGATTGTGTGAAGGTTGAGATTTACTACTGTTGTAGAGTTAAACTCATTTTATGTAATGTTTTGATAAGAGAACTACTTGTAATGAGTGAGCTAAGAAGGAGGTAGATCTTGAGGATCATATTGCAAGCTGAGGAGCCTAGTGCAATCTAGTTTGCCTCACAAAGATCTTACCGATCTAAGGGGAATTGTAAGCTCGAGGTGCGAGAACTGCAGAACTACCATAATAAGAGAGCCAAGAGACAAATCTTTGTGGACGTAGCCCCATGAGGGGGTGAACCACGATAATACCTATTTAATATGATGAATGGATGCACATCTCTATTTACTTTTGTTAGTTAAATGTTGAATGTGATGAATGAATGAGTTATTATACTGTTTAGTCCATTGTTGTTGCGTTATTAAATCCCAAAGGTTAGATAACAGTAATTTGTAATACAAATCATAAGTAATGGCTCAAAACACAGACCCTCTATCTCCTACTCAATCCTAGGCTGTAAACACCTAGGTCTTACAACCACCCATATCTATATTTTATTAGTGAGTGTTGTTTGTTTCTCTAGTTGGCCATATATTTATTTCATTCTTTATTTGGTGTGGCCAACATCGACCCTCGCCGTTCACGTAGGATGCAATGGTTACCTCCAGAAGATAAAAAAGAATACACTCCTTTGCTTCCTAACTTACCAGAGGGTTCTCCTCAAGGAGAAGTCAATAAAAACATAACCTATGAGATTGGAAGTTCTACTCCATTGGAGGAATCAATACTTCCCATAAATCCATTATTGAGTTTTGTATGAGATCCACTTTTGCTCCAGATAAATTCATCAGGAGATGTTGTTGCTGAATATTATAATAGAATACCTACAGGACCTCATGCAGAGTCTAGTGTAGATGATCCACCCTTTTAGAGTGAGTCGTTTAGAACTCCAGTTCATACTGCTGGAAATTTCGATCCTATCGCTTCTGGTCCTATTCGTTCTCTTTGGAAAACCTCTTCGAGACAATATATTTTTGAAAAACTAGGAATGAGTCATCTATGTCAGAGGAATTCTACTCAACCTATGGCATAACATACGCCTATGACTTCCACTACTTATACAATACCTTTAGATATTTTTACTAGCATGACTAGTAATGTTGTTACAGTTTCAAACCAATTGTTGGTTGGTTCTCACACAATTATTCCTCTCTAGCTCACTAACTCTACCATGGTCCCACAAGCTACACCCGTTTCTGCCAGAAGTGCGATAATCACTCAATATCCTATTGGAACACCACTTCTACTTAGATCAAATCCATCACTTCCTCCTAGGTATAACACTTTGAATGCTTCCATTGATAATACTGCCAAGAATCCATCCGGAGGGTCTAATATTTTTTTTACTCTTTGGTACAATGCTACTAGTAGTTTTGTTCCCACACCTACCCAGTTTCTCTCCAGAGGGCCTACCATTCTTCCTCCACCTTCGCCTGGAGGATCTACTTGTCCTGGCCCTAGTATATCCAATCAAGTTGGAGGCACAAGTCATTTTTTCTCTTCTAGTTTTCAAATTCCTGTTGGGGGAAACCCCAAGTTGGGGAGAAACACCAAGTTGGGGGTCATAACCCAATGTATGGGCAGTATATCCCTGGATTACAATATCAATCTTGGAATTTTCCTTTCCAAGGAAATCAACAACCGCTCGGGGGGCAACTGCCTCAAGTTAATTCTTTTGTACCCCCTAATCTCGGGCAACCATATCCAGGTTCTATGAATCCTACCTAGGGTCAAGTTTTTCATTCTAATGCTCTTTTCCAAGGGATATTACCTAATCAACCAACTCATGTTGGCTATTCGACTCAAAATTCTCCACCATCGAATTTTTTAATACTCTCTAACTATCTACAGACTACTTATGTCCTACTGGTATACCTACAGGACTACCTCTTCAAAACTACCAGTTTCCTCAAGTGAAGAGACAATTGTCATTTCTTTCTACTTTGGATTTATGAGATTTATCTAGTATTTTGAATGATCCGATTTTGCATTCTCCTTCTGGCCCATCATACTTGCTAAATTTCCATTAGACATTCCTAAGTTTGACGACCAATCGGGAGAAGTCCCAAATAATCATGTCATGACATTCCATCTTTGGTGTTCATACAACTCCTTGATGGATGACTCTATAAGATTACTTCTTTTCCAATGAACTCTTATGGGTTCAACAACCAAATTGTATATTGAATTACCTTGAGGATTCTTCAATGACTTCAATACCTTAGTTATGGATTTCTTAACACATTACCAATTGCCAATATGATACGAGACATGAATTGAAATTTTGAGTTCATTTAAACAATCCTCTTCTAGTCACATTTCTGATCATATTCATGAGTGGAGGAGGAGAAGACGCTTAATCAAAGTTCCCCTTCCTGATCAACTATTGGCAGAGTGGTTTACCAAGTCACTCATTGGTCCTATAGCCCGTGATGTTGCCATGGGTGGTGTCGTCATTGAAGAGCAGGTGATTAGTCATGTTCAATATTTGGATCTCATTTATTCACAAATGGGCACACTATATGACTTGATCCCTGATGCTCCTCGTCGATCTATGATTCCAATCCCAATACCTCCAGTAGCTTCTCATGCTGCTGATCGTGTGATTGGCACTTTTCATGCTGAGATTCAGTCTAAACAAGCCAATCATTCCAATCCCAAGTCTACTACTCCTAATGTACAAAATGCTCCTCCTCCGACTCTTTCTCCTAGTAAAACCTCTGAAGTTAATTTGGTTCAATATACAACTACCAGTAAAAATCAAAATAAAAAGAAATGGAAGCTTAAGAATAAAGAGGACAATAATAATAATAATAAATCTGAGAAACCCAAGACCCAGCCTGCCGATGAAAAAGACAAGCGCAAACCTCATTATCCTTTCCTTATTTGTGGTGAGGATAATTATACGAAAGATTGTCCACGATGTGCCAAGGTTACTAAGTTTCTGCAAGGGACTGGGACACCTCCTACACCTGTCATTTTGTCACAACTTTTTCCTTCTCAGCAGCAGGCCCAATTGGTCATTCATGACCAACCTTCTCCATCTACCACGCCTTATGTACTTATGTGTACTGGTGACTCTAAGAAGAACGAAGTTGTAGTCGCATCTCGAGCCAAATATTATTCTCCTTCGAAAGAGAATGTTGATGATTCACCACCCCCGTTGGTTCAACCTCCTCCACCAACCTCACCTCCAAATGGTCCTCTTCATCTCGAATGATCGGACCTAGATACATTTCTTCATCCTCCCCCTAAGGGTGTTTGTCTAAATTTGTCGTTTAATCCTCACGCACGTCCTTCCCAAAACTACAGTATTGTAGAAGACCTTGTGCAAGCACCCTCTGCGATGTTATCTCTCGAAGTCTTTCAAATTTTTCCTACTCAATGATAGGCGTTACTAAATGATATTGGTGGAATTGATCCTACCAATACAAATTTGATAATATTTGACTTGGAAGATCATATTCCAAGGCTTCCTCCTTAATTAGCGTTTCAAATACAAGTTGTTGTGGAAAATAAGAATATTTTTCGAACCATTATTGACGAAGGAGCCTCGACTTGTGCCATGCCCATTACATGTTGGAAAGCCATTCGCTCTCCTACCCTTACCGATTCACACAATACTCTCAAGGATTTTAATGGTACAGGGTTTAAAATTTATGGTGTTCTTCCTTCATTGTCTATTACGTTAGAGGGAAAAGCGGTTAATGTTGAAGTTTAGGTCTTTGATGCACCTCTTCATTACAACCTTCTACTTGGCCATAGTTGGATTGATTCCATGAGAGCAGTTGTTTCTACTCTTTTCCATGTGTTATGTTTCCTGCACCAAGGAAAAGTCATTACTGTCGATCAACTGGCTTTCTTTAATTCCGATTCACGTACTAGCAACGTACCTTTCATTACAAAAACACCTCCCAATTATGAGAATGTCGGTGTGGGTATTTTAAAAGATTCATCGTTAATGGGTACATTTCCTATTCCACCACCCGATATTCCTCCTCCTTTTGTTGTTTCGATTAACATGATATCGACCTCTGTTAGTGAAACCCCTGAGTCTTATGGCCCATGGATAGTACCTAGCTTTGATGAATGTCTTCGTTATGGTGACCAAATGCCTTTGAGTTTGGTAGAATTGGATTATTAAGGTATTCAATCGACAACTCCTTCTTCTCATTCTCTCTGTGATACATCTCCTGATCCGTTTCACGTGATATTTCCCAATGATGAGATGATCATGACAGTTATGTCTATGGAATATACCCCATGGGATTATGGGCATCATTGTTCTATTATCTTCCTGGAACTCGAGACCATAGAGAGGTTTTGGCACAGGGCAGACCTAGGGTTCAACGCTCAAGAGCGCACCAACAAAACCCTAACTACTGGCCCTTTCAGCAACACTTGCGAAGCAGATGAATTCTAACCCGAGGTAGAGACAGGGGTGGTTGCAGGACTCAGATGTCTGCAACGTTAGCTGGGACACTGATCTGTGATTATATTTTTTACATGGCACTCAACATAGATCATTCATCAATATTTATCCCTTATGGTACTTCACATATAACACAGAGCATCGCAATGAATACTTATACTAAATATGATTTAGTACTTATCCACAGAAATATAGGTTAGATTCAGCAGTTCAAGCACCAAGCATCTTATATATCAGATCTAACATTTATTCATATATCATCAGCACAAAGCATAACTAGATCTATTTAATCACATCAAACATTTAGCCAAGAAAGAGATAAACACATTAGGAAAAAGTACAAAGCATAATACACACAGTTACCATGGTTCACCCCCACCCTGGGGTTATATCCACAAAGTCTTCTTCTTTATATTATCTCAGTCAAGTGGTTACAACACAGAGCTTCAGTAACCCTTACTTCGCACAGGACAAAAGATCTGTGCAACTCACTAGATCCTTCTTCCTTTCACTTCAACACAAAGCTACAACAACTTGCACTTAGCTTTTCAATCTCTTTACAATCATGCACATAGCACTTGCAATATACATCCAATCAATTAGATCCAACTACTAGTACTAAGCCTTTAGCTATACATCACATAGATGTACTACTACTTCTTCTTCTCCTCCTCTTACTTACATTGCCTAATTATCTATTTCTAGATTACAAAATGGGCCTAAGAGTGGGTAAACCCATGGGTCAACATCCCTTTCCCATTACATCAACCCAAAACCCTAAAATGGACCCAAAAATAGGTCTTGCTTCCTTAATTTCTGCTTCGTGTTGCGCTCCATCTTTGGCAAGCTGTCACAGTCCCCAAAATGGTCAAATATGACCAAGTATTCTTCAAAACTTGGTCAAGGGCCAACAAGAGGTATCAACAGATTTTGACTCGATCTACCATTGTTATTATTTCCTCTGTTCCTGAACCAACACACAATGTTTTGTATGAAGGGAACTTGGGAAATATTTCACCTACCGTCCCTCTTGATATTTCAATTAAACCCAGAGTTGTAGAAAATGTTCACATTGGTGCCTCATGTTCTGTTGATGAGGTTCGTACTTACAAAGCTCTTTTCCAAGAATTCCGTGACGTTTTTGCTTGGAGTTACAAAGAAATTCTTGGCGTTGATCTAGATATTTTTGTACATGAGATTAAGACTTACCAGGACGCTAAATCCATTCGACAGAGACTTCACCTAGTACACCCACACAAATCTGCTGATATTAAGATCGAAGTTGAAAAACTTCTTAAATCCGATTTTATATATCCAATGGATTTGACTGATTGGGTGTCCAATCTTGTTCCGGTTACGAAGAAACAAGGCACGATCCGTGTTTGTGTATATTATAGGGATATCAACAAATATTGTCCCAAAGACAATTATCCAACCCGTTTTGTTGACCAGATTATTGATGACTGTGCCGAGAGTGAAATTTTCGCCTTGATGGACGGTTTCTCTGGCTATAATCAAATCAATATTTTACCTATGGATCAACATAAGAATTCTTTTATTTTCCCTTGGGGAACCTTCGCATACCAGAAAATACATTTTAGTCTCAAAAGTGTTGGTCGTCATGATCACCCGACACATCTACGGGCCATTTTCCTACGCCGTCGTTATTATCGCATACAATTGAATCCACATAAATGTGTTTTTTGTGTGGAGTCTAGACGACTTCTTGGTTTTATCATGTCTACACATGGGATTAGAGTAGACCCTATGAAGTTTGAGGCTATCCTCAATTTACCTCCTCCTTCCACACTACGCCAACTCCAAAGTTTGCAAGGGAAGGAAAATGTTTTATGTCAATTCATTCCCAACTATGCTGAATTAACGAAAGGATTTACTCGAATTCTTAAAAAGGGTTATGATTTTGTATGGGATGACACTGCCAACAAAGCCTCTGAAGCTTTGAAACTCACCTTGACCCATACCCCACTTTTATTTCCACCCGATTATAGTCGAGATTATTTCCTGTACTTAGCTGCTTCAGTGTCTACCATTGCTATAGTTCTAGTCCAAGAGGATGATTCACATGATGAACATGTTATATACTATTTGATTTAGAGTCTGACGACCATCGAAACCAAATATTTACATTTGGAGAATCTGGCCTTGGCTGCAGTTCAAGATGTTCAACGTTTTCATCACTACATTTTATTACACAAAATCACAGTCATTTTCGATTGCAACCCCAGGCAACACATCCTTACTAAAAAATTGTTGGGGGGAAATTACTCTAAATGGATAGTTATTCTCCAAGAGTTTGATTTGGAGTTTGAGCACGCCAAGTCAAAGAATTCTTTGGTTTTTTCCGAGTTGATATGTGACCTTCCTTCTACTGAAACAAAAACTGTGGCAAGAGATTCATTTCTTGACAAATCTCTCTTTATGATTAGTTCTAACGACATATGGTATGTAGACATTATCATTTATCTCCAAACCTAAACTTTTTGGCCTGCTCTTTCTAGTACAGATCGTCATCGTATTCAGTATCAATCTTGTCAATATATTGTCCTTGGTGATACCCTTTACCGCCATGGTATTGATTCCATATTTCGACGATGTCTCCCCTATGATAAAGATGATAAATCTTTGAATGACTATCATTCTAGAGCATGTGGCGGTCATATGTTTGGGTATGCCACTTCCCAAAAGATCTTACGAGATGGTTATTTCTGGCCTTCATTGTTTAAGGATTTAATTACTATCATCTAGAAATGCCATGCTTGTCAAACCTACAACAATAAGATACGATCTCATCCTACTCCCTTACACCTTGTAGTTTCCATTGGTCCATTCGCTAAATGGGGCATTGACTTCATGACATATAACCCTCACTTGGTTGGGGGGCATGGATACATCATTGTAGCCATGGATTATTTCACTAAGTGGGCCGAGGCAATGCCTACATTTGATAATACCGGGAAAACTACAACGTTATTCATATTCAATCATATCATTACTAGATTTGGTGTCCCTCAAGCCATCATCATAGACCATGGTAGTCATTTTCACAATTTCATGATGTCTGAACTTATCGGGAATTTGGGTCTTCGACATGAAAACTCAACCCCTTATTATCCGCAGACCAATGGCCGGGTTGAAGCAATCAACAAAGTTATCACTACTATGCTTCGACGAATGGTAGGAATTCACAACTCATGTTGGCACACGATGCTCTTCTCGACATTATGGGCCCATCGGGCATCCGTTAAGTTTGCCACAAGATTCACACCTTTCCAATTAGTATATGGTATTGAAGCAATTCTACCGATTGAATGTGAAATCCCTTCTTTGAAACTAGCTATTGAACTTCTCCCTAACACCTCAGCCGAAGAAGAATGTCTCTTGTATTTGATGCAATTAGATGAGACTCTATGTGATGTTTCCTTAGTCATTGAAACTCAGAAAAACCGTGTAAAAGATCAATATGACAAGCATTTCAAACCACATGTTTTTTTTGAGGGTCATTTGGTTCTTCTTTACGAACAAGATCGTGACTTATTAGGGGCCAGAAAATTCGAGCCCATATGGCATGGCCCTTATATTGTCAAATGCATATTGGAGAAAGGGACCTATGAGCTAGTAGATTATGATGGAATTCCTTTGAGTGAACCCAGAAATGAGATTTACTTGAAGAAGTACTATGCTTAAACCATTTTTACATGAGTGCTGTGTAATTTTAGTGTATCATACTCTTGTGTGATTTTTCATTTTCGGTTCCGCCTTTCTGCTACTTACCTTGCATTGTGCTTGGTTTCCAGATGTCGATGTATTCACTACGCTGTATCGAATTTTCTGATGGTGCTAGTCGCAATACTCAAAACTTAGCGTCTGTTGCTTGGGAAATCTATGCACCTACGAATGAATTGATCAGTCTACATGGTGTTTTCCTTGGTCGTGCAACTAATAATATCGTGGAATACAGTGGAGTTATCGAGTTGATAACTAACGCCATTTCACTTGGAATCCATCATCTTATTGTACTACTTGATTCACAGTTAGTAGTACTACAATTGAGTAACATTTATTCCATCCGAAGTCCTACTTTGTTACGGGTATATTTGTGAATTCACCTCTTGGAAAGACATTTTGAGTACATTGAGTATCAACATATTCCTAGATGTCTAAATACATTGACAAATGCATTGGCTAATTATGTGTTAGACAGACATTTGAGACATTTATAAACCCAATCACACTTTTTCAAAAACAAGTAAGCCGGTAGGAACTTTATATTTATAACGACAAAATGTTATAAAAAGTGTTTTTCCAAAGACCAAACTATCAAAAAGTGAAGCTCATGGATTCATGTACATAAAGCATCAACTATGTTGCTCGCTATAACAAACAACTTCCCGTGCCACTTTACGGAGAAGCTGACCAATAGATGTAGATACACCAACTGTGTGGTGTTGATAGTGCCTAGGAAGTCCATCCACCGTGGAATCAAGGACATTCATGGTTAGTCCCTCTAGGTTTTGTTCAATAGCCTTGAGATCCGTGACAACTGCCCCTGCTACAACACCTCTCTCTCCTCGCCTCTGGATGGGAGATAATCTAAGAGGACGATAAGGCCCCACATTTGCATTATTAAGAGCACTTGATTAGTCTTTGATAGATGAAAAAAAAAACATTTTATATAATTAAAATATCAAAAACATCATATAAAAAAAAATTCCTTCTTACCTATGCCCCCCCACTGAGATCCCTCAGGAAGAGATAAATTAGGATCCCCACAAAAATCGGTTCTGACATATGCATAGTCCTCCACCATTCTTAGCTGATTTCTCTTCCTTTGGAAGAAAACATCATTATACTTGACGATAGGAACACCACCATGACGAGCCAATAGATCCACCCATCTCTTCATCTGTGGATCTTGTGGAGCAGGTATACCCCACTCCACCTGTAGACGTAGGATAGGAACTCTCTCCAAGAATAAGGACACCAAAATGGAATCGTAACCAAATTGTTTCAACCGACCGTTTCGACACTCTGTGAGTTGTTTTTTCATGCTTTTGAGGACACCCTCAAACCAGTTGAAGACCCTAGGTTCCATGCACTCTATCGCATACTGAAAATGGAATTGAAAACCCATGCAGGGAGAAAGAATCCCTGCCATCTGAGTAATGGTATAAAGGATGGTCCACAATGGTAAATCCATAACATCTTTGATGGCCGCCTTGCCACTATGTTTTTCTGTACCTGACACACAATGGTGAGAGACATAGTGATCCATGGGTTCTCCCCCACCCCTGCTGTCTGTGAGTGATGCCCATGAACGATGATGAGACAAAACTATTAGAAAGTATATATCCTTTATATTCAATGTGAGTTTATGAACACCCATGCAGAAGGCTTGTTCGTCCACATCCCACATGTGAACAAAATATGCTAGCAACCTCAGTTGGGATCTCATGCCCTGAATATTGAAAAACTTGAGTAACCCACATTTCCTTAGTGCCATAACTATTCCTGAGTCATTCCCAATGAAATAATCCTTGTCCTCATTCTCTCATTCACGCCACTCGAGCATTTTGACCAAGGAAATCCTACCAAGGAACGCTAAAAGAATATTAGAAACATAAAAAATTCATTCTTGGAAGTTTTTCTAGTTAAATTTTTCTTTTAAAAAATTGGATTGTGGTCATCGTAGGGCTGCCCTTTTATGCAGAGAGACGTCATCGCACCCTTTCTATTTGGTTCCCTGTGATGATGCCAGATCATCATAGTTCACGATATAGTGGACTTGCGACAATCTCAATGCGCAGGTAGCCCCAAAAAATCGGCCTAAAATCCAAATTTAACCAATAAAAATGAAATTTGAAACCATGAAAGGATAAAGAAGAAGAAGATTACATTTTTTATGGATACGGTTCACAAAATGATCCATGAGGCACTCTAAAATCGACTGTTGAAATTTGGGGAGAAAAGAGGGTTTTCGGGCACTATTTGGGTAAATTTGCAAATGAAATGGTAAAATGGTGTTTTGGCCTATTTTATTGTTTTTTACCATATTTTATTGAAAAATGAAATTATTTTTATATTTTATCCATACCCTAAAGTCTAAGCAACTTGGTGAAGTGTTTACTATTGCAGATTAAAAGGTCTAGGGACAAAACGATTGAACATGGGTCCACCCTTTTTGATTTGTTTTTGCATATTTTTCTTATGTATAGATGCTTTTGGGTTTTTTTAGGAAAAAATCCGAGCATAGTCTTAATTCTTTCTCACACTCGCGAAACCATGAGAATGTAATTGAGTAATCTTTTGTCATTTTTTTTATACTTGCATTGATAATATGAAAAACGAAACCTATGGAGTATCATTTAAGCTCTTTTCAAGCTGCCTAAACATGAAAATATAGGCAAGTGACCTTGTTATTTTCACACTCGTAAAAGTATTTGAAGAAAACATCTGATGAAGGGTAGGTTATCTCTTTTTCGGTCTCATCAGACTAACTTACGAAAAATTACCTTATGGAGTTCTCTTTAAGTGTTTTTCAGACTCTCTAAAAATGAAAAAACCCTGAGTTTTCTTTCTTTGGACTCATTAAACAAACATCAAAAGACCCATATGGGATCAAACCATTCCTTCTTAGGGTTCGTTAAACATTCTCTGAGGGATTTGTCTGAAGGAATAGCTTACATTACAAGAATGTTATCCTCCTCAAGATTGCATAAAAATAAAGAGGTACTCGCCAGAAAAGGTGGGGGAAAATTGGGAAAGAAATGTGTCTCTTTATTTGTGTTAGTGGCAGTAATAGTCACTCTTGAACATGACACCCCCTTTCATCATTGTATCCAAGTTGGGAAATCCATTTGTGTCTTGTTTGACCATCCCCAAGTTCATATGTTATGTCCTCTTTGAGTCAATGCTGCCAATATAATTGTCGTGTCATTCATATGTTCAAGAGAAGTCCAACCTAAACAAGCCTTCTATCGAGTCAACCATCTGCAGTTATAAATTTTCTACCATGTCGGCCTTCCTTGAGTCAGTTCCGAATCACTTCATACTTTGATCTACTTCAAATATGTTACATATTTCATGTCATTGATGGGGGATACATCAAGGCCCTCCTATGACAAGTCTTTTCCTGTCGACTTCAACTCATTATCCAAGAACACGATTTAGAAATCATTTAGTACCTTAGAGCCTGCATGCCTCAATGGAAGGTCTCTTCTCTTTCAAACAATGGGTTCACATCATTAACCCCTAATTGGAAGATTCCATCGAGTGTTTGACTTCAAATCATTTATTCACATTCATTGGATTGTACTAGAGTACCTTGGAAGTCGTTCACATAAATGGTGATTTCCTTCGCACTTGTTAACGATTTTCATTAATGACTGGTAATCAAGTGGTTTCTACCATGTTCGACTTCGACACCTGTAATCACATGTCTAGAGTTATACTTAGAGATGATGGAAATGAAGACCTTGGATCTCATCATCTTAGTCCAGGTTGTGACAGAGTATTCGTAATTTTGTACTGACACATAGATCCACTGTGTATGTCTCATGGATATGTCCGAATTTGAATTCTTTTAGAGCATAGATCCACAATGTATTTCTGGTGGCTATGCTAAATATTGATGACATGGACCCATAGTGTATATTTAGTGGCCATGAATCACTTGACACTTTGATTAGAGTCACTTGTATTCCGAGCATGGGAATTCCTACCTCAGAAGATGGTATGTTATTGTGAAGATGCTTGATTGTTTGCAGGTTCTCGATTGATGCACTCCTTGTTTTCAACACACACATTCTACAAAGTATTTCAGCTGTCACAAGTTCCAGTTTCATACTTTGGGGGGCATTCTGTTACACATTATTTTTGTCACCTCAATGATCAACTGACAACATGTTCTTAACTCATTGCCATGTTCCCTAAAAATATTAAAAGAGACTTTCTCCATGACAAAAGTGATTTTCTTTTCCTTTTTCAAAAACTATAACAAGGAAGGTCATCACACCCTGCTGTATGAATGGGGTGCGATGATGCCTGATCGTCGCACTTTGCACTAAATCTATACTATGACATCGTCGCATGATGCCTATGCATAGGGTGCGATGATGCTTAAGCAAAGGAAAAGTCAAAATTCATGAATATTCTAGAAGGGAATCTTCTAGAAGATGAGGTGGCTTCCGATCGATTTGGATCTTACTTGCTTCTTTGATTTAGCGGGATCATCCTAATCCTCTCATCCATCTATATTTCACCCTATATAAAGAGGGATCTCTTATGGAAAAGGCTAAGGTTGGCAAGGGATTGCATATGCATGAAGAGTTCTACTACATATTATACTTGAGAGATTTGCTTTAGTTCTCTAAGTCAGATTGTGGATCTTCTTCATCTAAAGCATTGGAGAAAAGGTGTGTGTTTTGGAGCAAAGATCCATTGAAAGGGACCTTGCAACATCAATTCATGGGTTGTATTCTCCACTTTCCATTTAATATAATACAACAATACATTTCTTCCCTATAAAGGTGTCTTAACTTTTATTGTATAATTCCTTGATCTTATACATAAAATTCAATGGAATATATATATCTTTGTTCTCTCTCTTTGTTGATTTGTGCTTCTTAAATAGGTTCACCATCCCGCAAAATCAAATAAGGAACTACAAGGACGACACTAGCGAGGATCAAGTGTCATTTAAAAGGTATGCCACTTGTACCTCTCTAAACTAGTTTATATGACAATGAAGTCTAAGGTGAAGTTTGTATTCTGTCCTGTTTTGTTCTTGCTTCCTGTGGAAGTTAGGGAGATTAGTTCGATAAAAGTATTAGAACAATAACTTGTAAGGACATGTTCGCACTGTGTAGGAAGTTGTAAATCCATGAGAAATTTCCATCATGAATTTACTAGGATATTTCCCCCATGACCTTGGGTCGTGTCACGACAAAGAAATATTGGATATAGAAGATTAAATCTACCCTCACAATCAAACATGAAAACAAATAATAACTACATTTTCACAGAGATATAAGGGAAGGGGAAGGAGAATAACTGCACCTTAAACCCTTCAGTTGATGTCGATCCTCACTCCTGTTTCTTGAAGAGCTCCTGGTCTCTTCCATAACCAACCTGCAATAAGAAACCAAAATAGTGCTGCAATAAGTTAGTTATAGATTCAAGAAGAATCTATCAAGTGTATAAATCAAAGCGTATATGGACAATAACAACATATAACATTGCAATGAACACAAGACACGAGGGAAACAAATCTCTTCTATTGTTAACAATATATGAAAGTTGGTTACAACCTATTACAACTTCTGACACTTCTTCAAAGCCAACTGCTCGGGTTCCTCAACAAGTCCTTCGAGCATCAACTAGAAACTAGGCTCTTCCTCACATAATCCAATAAGGATAGGAACACACCTTATGGCTATATAGGAGAGGAAGGAACATTGGAAAATGAGTTTCCAGGTTAGGGGATGTTACTTAGAGCATGAAAGGATTAGGGAAGCTTGCTAAATCTCAACAACATAACCTTGCACCATCATAATTGTCCTCATAGTTTCCCTTAATTGTGATTTTATACCATCCGAAAGAGGTTGGGGAGGTTGAATTTCATTTAGTATGAACTCAGGGATATTGGGAAACAAGCCCAACTGAAAAACCCACTCGAAATTGTGAGAATATTTTATTTTTCATAATTTTTGAGGGCATCCATGGGATGTAAGCTTGAAAGGCATGGATGTTCGCATGTTACACAAAGGAAACCCGCAGATATAAGAAAAAATCAAAATCTTAAAGTAACTTGATGAGGAAATTTTAAGGATTTGATTAGAAAGCTAGGAAAAGGGTAAGGCCATGTCACAAATGCATAGGTGTGGAAATTTGTGCTATAAAAAATGCCCCCTAATGTGTGAGTTCAGAAGGGAAAAATGATGGTCGAAACAAATTATAAATTTGAGAGGTGAGGATGAAATGAAGTAAACTCATGAAGGTTCCTGAACAACTTATCCAAAAACAAAAACCATCAGCCAAAACCAGGTAAGAGTATTTTCTTCCAAAGTCAGACATACCCATGATCAAGAGTTATGTAAGCATGGCCACCAAATCAAATACACTACAGATCCATGGAATATATGGACATATAGAAAATTACCATGGCCACAAAAAACACACTGTGGATCCATGTGGTACATATGAAGTAGCAAGCATGGCCACAAGGAATACATAGTGGATCCGTGTGAAAGTAGATCATAGCCACAAATAGATACATGGTGGAGTTATGTCTCAAAATAAAAAAATAGAGGATATCCGAGAACAATGGAGTGAACAAGATGATCCTCTGCAAGTACAAATGTCTGTGGAGTGGTACAATATGTTGGGTAGGAGCACAAAATATGTGATGCTCATACTTCACCCGAAGTATTCAAAACAATTCTTTGTGGTACGAGTCTACACTATGCGAATAGATGTGCTCAGGTCAAACATAGTGAGACACCATTTGATTACTGATCATTGATGTATACCGTTAAAAAACATGAGACAACCCATCGATGATGATAATGGTAGTCAAGGTACCATGGTACAATCTAACAATTATGAATAAATGAGTTGATGTCGAACACCTAGTATAATCTAGCGAGCAGGGGACAATGATGTATTCCCACTGTCAATAGTGAGGGAACCTACCATTGATGACTTCAAGTCCCAAGGTACCAAATATGACTCTAGATCCCTATCCCATAGCAATATGTGTTGAAGTCGATAGTAAGAGATCCGATGGAAGGAAGGAATTAGGGTATCCTCCATCATTCATCACAAGGGGTAGCAGAAGTCCAAAGATTTGAAAGGACTCAGACAAACATATTGTAAGGACCACACCGATGTATGACTCCAACATGTACCATATGGAATAGTGCACAACAAAGATTCTTTGAATAGTAAACAATAATGGAGACTATTGACAAAGACGAGGAATCCATCAACGGGGTCAAATGGAAACCAAGGTACCGCACAAATCCCCATGTGTGATGATTTTTTTGACGTCGAATACAAGGGAAACCACCCAGTCAATGACCAATGATGGTTTTTCATATGCTGAGCGCAAGGTCACCTATCAATGATGGAAATAGGTTGAGGGTGCATCTCTAGGTCATACTCTCAGAGAAACATGTCAAAGTCGATGAGAGTAGACTCTCCATCAAGAAGTCAATGGGGACCTCATATACTAGCATGAGTAAAGGACATATATACTTGTGATGATGAGACCGACTTGAATGACTTGGGAAGGATGACATGCAATGCTAGGGACTAATTGTAGAATGGATGACTTAGGTTGAAACTTTCCTTGAACAAAAGCATGACACATTATGTGACTTAGGCATCATGAATTTAAAGTGGGATACATTTGTGACACAAGGGGCATCAACAAACACAACATATGGTTGGAAGAATAACCAACTGAAGGAGATAAAACTCAATAATAAGAAAAAAGTCTCCTAAATCCATACTAGATCCAAAATGATGAGATATTGACTCAAGATTATGCTTTGTTCAAGGGCTACAAAACTGTTGCCAACAAAAGAGATTTCTTTTTGGTTTTTTGATTTTTTTTTGGTCTTTTTCATATTATTAAAGTCTGAAAAAGAATAAAAGAATGTTATAGTACAATGGAGGAAACAAGTGTTGTAGGAAATAAAACTAGTTCCAAAGCACAAGGAACAAACCTATGCTCGATGCAAGGAAAGAATGTGTAGGAAAATGACACTCGAGAGAATTTTCCTCCAGGGATAAGGTGCCGAGTTGCAAAGGAAATTATTGTAAGGCTGGGAACTTGATAGGAATGAATGAGAAATTGGTTCAACAAATGAATGTTGAAGCTGACATTAGGCCTAGAATCATGAGCAATCATCATGCAATGCAATTGGAACTCAACCTCATGTTAGTTTTTGTAAATTTAGTCCCTCGGGCCTGAAAAAGTGAAAAACAATACCAGGGAGAACTCTTCTAGCCAAAGTTGACTAGAGTATTCCTTTTTCATAATTAGTCCATTCAGTCTAGAAAAATAGGTAAACTTGCACCGAATAGATGTCCTTTCAAATCTTTTTAACGAGTGTGAAAGAAAAAAAGCTCACTAAACAATCTTTTCATTTTTAAGGAGTCTGAAAAGAGCTTAATTGAAACTCCATAATGGAGGGAGTCCTGTAGGTAATATCCAAGAGAAGATTGAGTAAGAAAAATGAAGTTTATACGCAATGTTATGGTAGGAATCAACAAGACTCCCAAGACTAATAGAAAATTTGCATCATGAGCGCCAAAATACAAAGGGATTCTAAAATAGGACTCCCATGGAAGGTAGTCTCTACCACATGAATCACAATACTTCTAAAAAATAGAGAAGGTTCCATGTCACAACTCAGTGGGGTCGATCCTAAGGAAATATGAAACATGAAACAAATAATGCAAAAATGCATGGAGGGGAAAATCTAACCTATATGTCAGTTTCAAGATCATTACCTGTCTATTAAGAACCTGAATAGATCTACCAATATAATAACCACAAATACTAAATACACAATAGATCCACTAAGCAAGATATAAGAAACCACACTTTATTATATCAAACCCTTGAGCTAGGGAAACACCATACAATGGATCCTATTATGGAAGGGATCCTCTCCTGTTCACTTGCCTCTTCGAGGGGGCATCCTCCTATTGAGCTACCGCTCCAAATACAATACTTCTCTTC
>JZKD02S1615853.1:455479-466173 GCA_000966675.3 Picea glauca
CTACCTTACACTGTCAAAACGGATCGACATGGAAAAATGTACCAAAGAAAATGTCTCTGAAGTCATGTATATAATACCAAAAAAACTTACCCAGAAGTTAATAAGTCCAATATAGAAACCTATAATAAAAACAAGTATTAAGGGATACATAAATTGAAAACAAGAAACCCTAAAAATACAATATGTACAGAGGATCAAACAACCTTGAAACTTATGGATAGTAGTGCTCTAGGTAGAGCCCATTGCTAGGCTCAAGCCAAGGGTTTTGTTGGTAACAACCCGTAAATATTCTAGTTTAGGAGGAGGTCAAAGATCCATAATCATAGATTCAAGGATGACCTCATGCTAGCACAGGGGAAGAACCAGGGTTCAACTCAAAAAACACACCAAAAAACCCTAACTACTGGCCCTTTCAGCAACACCTGCAAAGCAGATGAAGTCTCACCCAAAGTGGCAATAGGGGGTTGCAAGACACAGATGTCTACAACCAAGGGAAATGTAAAGTGATTCCAAAACAACAATGCAATGTAACCTAGATATTCTTTAACAGTCTTACACTTAGCTTCGCTAAGTTAGCTTATACCTCCCATATTTAATATGGAAACAAAAATGCAATAACAGTATAACATATAGAAAATAAAACAACATTAACCATAAAGAACAACAAGATTTACATGGTTCACCCTCTCCCTAGAGCTACATCCACAAAACTATGTTTCTTGATACATTAGATGAAAACATACAGTTCTATCTGCGCACTTAGTTGCAAATCCTTCTCTCTCTTTCTCTTTCTCTCCCCTCCCTGCGCACCCAACTGCAGGGTTGATATTCACACCCAACGGAAGATCCAGAGCACAAAATGCTCTTACAACAACACACTTCTATATCTCAATATCGTTATCACCAACAACGACGACCATAACAATAACCAACAACAACCCACCCTCTCAACTCTTCTATACCTTTATTTATACATTTCATGACTCTCTAGACAACCTTAGCCAAAGCCTAGGTGTCAAAACCCTAGGTCCAAAACCCTAGGTTCCAAAACCATAGGTCCACATGACCCACATTTCAAGGGCTTCGCCAACCTGTTCTTCCTTCTTCTTCGCGAGGTGCTCTAAAGCACCCATTAGTATCTTCTTCCACTTGTCGAGTATCTTCTTTGATGCTTTGTCTTCCTTGATCTTATCTTTCAATGAATTGCTCTTCTTTACCTCGTTCCTTATTTTTTGCTTATTTAACCACTTCGACCCTTCTTTGATTTGTGTTCCTTCCACGCACTTCGTGCTTTGTCTTTCTTCTTCCTTAATCTTTACTTTATTCCTTAACACATCACCAAGGGCCAACATGCCCCCAACACTCACATGTGACTTGTCCTGAGTCACAACAAGAATGAGCCTTCTATGTTACTTCGACTGCACACTGTGCGGAGCAACCTGTGCTCTATTCTCTATCCCTCCCTATCGTGTGCAGACTGTATTTTCTATGTCTGGTACCCAATTTCAACTTATCTTGGTACCTATACCCTTCTTCCTTTGATATTACTAAGAGGTGCGAGGCAACTGGTTTTCACAATACAACTTCAATCAGCTCCCATTTACTAAACCATCTTTCCATTCTCCATTAAGAATCTTCACATGCACATCTCCTCCTTCTGTAACATAGGCAACTGTTGGCCCTTGACCAAGTTTTGAGGATTCTTGGTCATGTTTGACCTAAGTTTGGGACTTCGACAGGCTGTCGAAGGAAGAATGCAAGAAAAAGCGAAGATCGTGGGATATCGACACATTTTAGGGCCCTTTTTGGGATTCAGTATTATGTAATGGGTATGGGGATGTTGGCCCATGGGTTTACCCATGCTTAGGCCTACTTTGTAATGTATAATTAAGTAGCTAGTCAATGTGAGAAGAGGCTAGTGTGCTAAGTGCTAGAGTTTGATATATGTGATCAAGATTTGTAAGTGCTTTGTGCATACTGTGTGAGGCTTGCAAGGCTAGTGCAAGTAACTGTAAGAGACTATGTGAAGGTTTGGTGTTGTACCCTAGCTAGAAGAAGGAGGATCTGGCGAAGTGCATGCAGATTTCCTATCTTCTGAAGAGTGGGACTTGGATGTTATGTGCCTATAAGAAGCTTGACCAAAGATAATAAAGAAGAGAAGAGTTGGTGGACGTAGCCGTAGGGTGGGGGCGAACCACGTACATGTTGTGTTTCTCTGCTTTGTGCGATGTATTGATGTGTTTATATGTTAACTTGCTTAGTGCTTCAATATATATGAATGATATATAGATCTGTTGATGCTTAGTTCTTAATTATATGGATGGGTGTTAGATCTGAATTATGTACATATTCTTAGTGCTTAAATACCTTAGATCTGAATGAATATTGTGATACTATGTAATTAGGGTTTAACTACGTTGTAACTAAGAACTGAATATTGATGAATGTTAACTGCTAAGTGATCTTTTAAGTGTTAGAATCACAGATCTGTGTCCTAAATAAGGTTGCAGACATTGGAGTCCTGCAACCACACCTACCTCTACCTTGGGTGAGACTTCATTTTCTTCGCAGGTGTTGCTGAAAGGGCGGGTAGTTAGGGTTTTTTTGGTGCGTTGTTGTAGCATTAAACCCTGGGTTTTCCCCTATGCCAACAAATCGTTCCATTTACGAGACTTGAAACTATGATTGCTGGGAACTGAGAAAGAATAAGCTTTGTGCAAAGATCCGACCTGAAACTATGATTGTTGGGAACTGAGGAAAAATGAGCTTTGTGCGAAGTTTTGAACTGAAAAAGAGAAAATCTTTGTGCATAGAACTGTTTCCCTAATACGAAGTACTACTTGATCTGTGGAGCTCTGTGCCAAGAGGAACAGTTATATCTGAAGAAAAGAGGTAAGATCTGGGAGCTTTGTGCCCTGATAAAGGTGAAAGTGAGACTAAAGAGGTAAGGTTTGTAAGCTTTGTGCTCTGTAGAAGTAAGATAAGTGGAAATTTTTGTTTCTAGACTATGGATCTAAGTATGGTTGATATATTCTGTCCTATCTTGAAAACTAGGGCACTGATAGATGAATGAAGATTTGATATGAGTAGATCTGATAAGAATAATAAAAGATATGTTATACTTATGCATAGAGAGAATGTTTGGACCAAAAAATGGATGCAGGACCCTAGAAAGAATTTGTTGCAGGTTAACTACCATGATCCTAGCATGCAGTACATGAAAGACTGGGGATAATTTAAAAGAAAGAGAGGATTAAGCCTTTGTTACAGTTGCAGAAAACCAAGACATCTTGCTAAGGAATGCCCTAGAAGAATATCTAGTTGCCTCTGTTGCAAAGCTATGGACCATGAAGTACTGGATTTCCCTAGAATGATTGCTAAGGTTGAAAGGATGAACATGAGACAAGAAGACCATGAGAAAGGTCAAGCAACTGAAACCATGACAGAACCCCAAAAATAATCAGAGAAAGTATTGCTACATATGAAAGAAACCCTGAATGACCACCGACATATCATCTTATCAGAGATCTTAAAAGAAAAAGACTGCATTGAAGAAATAATAAGATACTTCGACATTGACTGTGTACTGGAGGAGGAAACACAAGTGAATATCATGACAAAAAGAACTTGGGAACTTTTAGGGGAGCCTGCTATGATTCCTTCATTGGGAGGAATATGATTATTCAGAGGAAAACTAATAACCTTATGTGGAAGACTTACCCAGATATCTATGAGTGCTCATGGAACTTCGACATAGGAATAATTTGAAGTTGTTAAATTTATTGAGAACAACGCTCCATTTGCTATGTTACTAGGAAAACCTTGGATTGAAAGAGATCAGGCTAGAAGGAAAGAAGAAGAAGTCTTAGGATAGAAGAAAGAAGAGTTGAAAGATTTCATGACTAGGAGGATCACACACTTGATTGAAGAACAGGAGAACCAAGCAAATCTATTTAAAACCAAAGACTTGGATGTCAAAGTGGGAAGAACACTATAAGACCCACTTAAGACTGAAGTACCTATTTCAGGTACAGATGAAGTATTACCCCTGATTTCTAGGAAAGAATCTCAAGAGCACGATGCTGAGACGAAGCTCACTTGAAAGAAGGCTAGAAAACTAAGTAAGAAGAGAGCTAAGATTGAAAAGTTACAGAAGGTTCCAAAGGGAACTTCATAGAAGGAAAATTTGAAAAACTGAAACTTCATCGGGATAACAAAACTGCATTACATGGCACTTCGCCATGGCGAATAAATATAGCCATTGGGAACAGTATAACTGTTATACCGACGACCCGAATGGGTAGAAAGGAATTTATGTTTAGAAAGTTCACCACCAGACCATTGGGACTGCGCCATAATGGATAGAATTGAGTTAATGAAGGCTTCTCACCTGTTGTAAGATATCCATTGCCAAGTTATCTATTTATCCCATCACGCCACACAACGAGAACACTTTTTCCAATCGTGACTATTTGAGCTCGCAAAATAGTTGATTTTTCACAGTGATCATCGCGCTATTGCCATCCATCCTGTTGCATTGAGCAGTTACTCTTCGAATCCGATATATTCAACCACGAGCATATATGTTCAAAGAACTTAGCGCAATAGAAGAGTATGTGAAGGAAGTACTCATTGAACTCATGACTAAGAGAGTCATGTATGAAAGAGTGATGTCTATGGGTGTACAAACGTCATCAACAAGAGGAGTGAAAGCCTCTTTGTCGACTGCTTGCAGAGCCAGACTATCCTGGCCATCAGCGAAAAAGAGAACCAAACATAGAGATGACCTAGGAAATGCGAAGGTGATCCCGACCATATTTCTCGACTACATCCCGCCTCTGGCCGACGCGGTGAGTCGTGATAGTGTGCCAAGAGATTTCGAGTACACCATGGTTACTGCATACCTCCTGAAGGGGATACACATAGTTCTAGCGCAATAGGACAAGATCGCAATGTTGAAGTTCAGTGACTTCAAAATCAGAGATCGCAATAACTATAGTATGCTTGCCCCATATAAATACCTGACCAAGATGAAGGGGAAGAACTCAAAGATAATCCCCTAGCCATGGATGATGAACCTTACACAGTCCACCCTGTTAAATGTAATGAAAATCCCACACTTTGGAAGGCACCAAGAAGTCAATGCCTATGTCAAGCTACTACTTTCATGTTACCATGGAGGCTACTTATGGCTAGATCACCGTATCACATTTGATCTGACATTGATCCATAGGATCACCAGATTAAGTATGCAAGGACTTGACCTGCATGATTTCTATCCAGGAAAAGCCACATATCGCACACTAGCACAAAAGATCAAGGATACATATAGCGATGTTGAAAAGGGGATGCGAGGCTAAAATGTAGCCTCTATCCAAAATGGCATAGTGTGCCTAGCCTGCCAGTTAATAGCTAGAAAGTTAGTAAGGAAGAACATACCTACGCAGGTCACAGGCTTTGTTGTTGACCTCGCAGGGAAGTGCATAGAAGGCCTACATATGAACTCGGTGAAGTACCTATTTAATTAGTTGGAACTAGACTTCCGTGAAGCACAGGATTAGGGCTATGAGTTTCACTTTAGCTGGCTCCTAATCCTCATCACCTTTGTTGCCTGAGAGATGCCAGAAGGTGCGACCTTCCCAGATATTGAACCGTTCGATCCGCTTGCTATGAAGTTCACCACACTATGGTACTCGAGTGATATGAGAAAACAATGGTAGTCAAACGTTGTTTTTCACACATATTACCTTCAGCTAAAGAGAGCCATCAAAGCTGAACCTCGCATGACTCTGAACACCCTACAAAGGTTTTGACCCCTGATGAAGTTCTAAGCAGATCGACACTTCATTTACATTACAGCGTGAGGCGATGAAAATAAGGAGCAACTTCATTTTTACTACAAACTCATGAAAGAGGACCTTGAGGAGATCACTAAGGACTGCTCCGAAAACCTCATTATCCCCGCTGACCCTGCAGAGATGTCTGAGCCTAAACTAGATAGCCCGAAGGCCACCCACAAAGAACAGAACACACACGGAACTAGCATAAGGAAGAATAATGAAGAGGTACAATACTTAAGCAATGCCTCATAAAATACTACTTCAGTATCACCTGACCGAGGGGGTGATGATGAAGTAGAAGAGATAAATGGAAAAGAAGATGAAAAAAATTAAGGTGAAGTAACACCGCCTAGAGATGAGACCGATCCCCTGAATAAGAGGAAGGTTTCTCCCCTGAAACCTTCTTTCCAAAAGAAATCGAGAGCCACCGTGACTAAGATGAAGACTCTACTCACTACCTATGATTTTGACTTCATCATAGCAGCCCTAAATGATGCTTTGCTGGAAATCGTGGAGAAATAAGAAGCTAAGCAGGAAAAAATGTATGACAGAATTAAGGTCGAACTTCGAGAGGTACATCAGGCCCTTCAATCTAGCCACATAGTGTCCATTGTTCCCTTTCCATCAGGAGAACCCGAGTTGGGAGATGAGCCAGCTCAACTCCACTGACTAGCTAATGCGGTCGAAGCTCACCTTCATCATGCAAAAGAAGAAACAGAACAAGCCACCTAGGCCTTGAAGCAAGTGAAATGCGTAATTGTAGAACAACATAGATTTGCAGAACAGGAGAAGGTTGCTCTCTAGGAAAATTTTTAAGAAGAGAAATCATAGATGGAACAAGAAAAAGAACAGTTGCTCGCAGAGCAACTCGAAGTGAAACAAGTAGTCAACAGAGCACTCCACTCCGTGACAAGATTAGAACCACAGGTAGAAGACCAAGTCACGCATCAAGTAGAGAAACTCACAAAATCTATCCAACAACTATAACAACGAATAGAATACTTAGATCTCTGCACCATGCTCGACATCCCGCATGATGTAAGGGATCAAAGAGAAGCAATTTACCAGAGCGCAGTTGAAAGAATAAAAGTCCTTGCCATGGAATGAAATCATTTGAGTGATCGTAGTGCCAAGACGTATGAGAGACTCAATAAGAATCCAAAATTGAAGGCACTGGAGTCACAACTCCAATAGGTGAAGTATCAAGCAAAGATAATATAGGTGCAGTTGAATCTCTTGTCAGTTGTGGAAATAATGAAGCAATCTCAGGAGCAGTGCACCGCCTAACAGCAAGTCCACACCATTCAGAGCAGAGTTATGAAAGTAAATCAGAGGCTCTAACTTGCACATAATGAGGCTTGCCAATTGTTTGCAGATATCGAAGGCTGAGGAGCGGAACTGGAGCAAGTCGTCACTGCAACCGAGCAACGCCTAAAGGGACCTATCAACGAAGTAGTCATCCAAAAGTTCACTGAATAAGAGGCCATGGCAGAACAACAATTCGAAGCAGCTCGAGCCAAGATCGAAGCTTTTGAAGTAGAAATAATCAGATCTGAGTGACTCGGGACGAGTCATAGGTGAGTGTTAGGGGACTATTGGACCTTGACCAAATTTTGAGGATTCTTGGTCATGTTTGACCTAATTTTGGGACTTCAACAGGCTATCGAAGGTGAAATGCAAGACAAAGTGGAGATCATGGGATCTCAACACCTTTTAGGGATTCAAGATTATATAATGGGTATGGGTTTGTCGGGCCATGGGTTTACCCATGCTTAGGCCTACTTTGTAATTAATAAATAAGTAGCTAGGCAATGTGAGAAGAGGCTAGTGTGCTAAGTGCTAGAGTTTGATCTGTGTGATCAAGAGTTGTAAGGGCTTTGTGCATACTGTGTGAGTCTTGCAAGTCTAGTGCCAATAACTGTAAGAGACTGTGTGAAGGCTTGGTGATCTACCCTAGCTAGAAGAAGGAGGATATGGCAGAGTGCGCACAGATCTCCTATCTTTTGCAGAGTGGGACTTGGATGCTATGTGCCTCTAAGAAGCTTTACCAAAGATAATAAAGAAGAGAAGAGTTGGTGGACATAGCCCCAGGGTGGGGGTGAACCACATACATGCCGTGTTGCTCTGCTTTATGCGATGTATTGATGTGTTTATATGTTAACTTGCTTAGTGCTTCGATATAGATGAATGATAGATAGATCTGTTGATGCTTAGTGCTTAATGATATGGATTGATGTTAGATATAAATTATGTACATATTCTTAGTTCTTAAATACCTTAAATTTGAATGAATACTGTGATACTCTGTAATTAGGGTTTAATTGCATTGTAACTAAGAATTGGATATTGATGAATGTTAACTGTTGAGTTCTCTGTTAAGTATTAGAATCATAGATCTGTGTCCCAGTTAAGTTTGCAGACACTGGAGTCCTGCAACCACACTTGCCTCTACCTCAGGGGAGATGTCATCTGCTTCTAAAGGGTCGATAGTTAGGGTTTTGTTGGTGCATTGTTGTAGCTTTGAACCCTGGGTCTTCCCCTGTGCCAAAAACAACTTCGAATGGTACGATCCAATGTGTCTTGAACTTTCCTGGATGCTTCATGAACTTGTTGTCATATAAAAGCACCAAATCACCTTGCTTAAATGATTTCTTCCTAATATGTCTGTCATGGTAAGCCTTTTCACATTCTTTTTGTACTTGCTGATGAAATCCTGCAATGAACATGTCTTCCTCTAATTCTATCAACTACGCAAGCCTGTCTTGAACAACGCCAGTGACATCCATACCTATAAATGCTGCAATTCTTAAGCTACGATCCAAATATTCCATAGGTACTACTGTTTCTTGGCCATAAACTAACTTAAAGGAAGTCTGCGTTGTTAACTTTTTGCAAGTAGTTCGATAAGCCCATAATACTGTTGGAATTCTTAAATCCCAATCATCTCTGTTAACACTGCAAATATTAGTTAGCGTTGTCTCCAAAATGTTATTGAAACTTAAATTGTACCATTCGCCTGTGGGTGATTGGTGTGCTCTTCTGATGGTGAACTTCGAACTCCTGATTCAAGGATTCAATAGTTTTGTTAATGAAGTGTGTACCTTGATCACTCATAAGGATCTTTGGGCATCCAAATATCATTATGATATCATCAAATATGAATCGTGTAGTCGTATTTGCACTACAGTCCTTAACTTCTCTTACTTCTGCCCATCTGGTCAAATACTTTGTAGCAGTGATGATGTATCGAGCTCCTGTGCGCTTCCCTGGTGGGTTGATAGGTCCCACAAAGTCAATAGCCCATTTCTAAAATGACTGTAAAGTTAATTGAGAGGATAAAGGAATTTCTTCACTTCTATATGGCTTTCCTATCCTTTGGCATACATCGCAGGCTCTGCCATATTCCTTAGCATCCTTATGTAAAGTGGGTCACCAGAGGCCAACTCTGAGAACCTTATGTGCTGTTTCTTTCCCTGTATAATGTACTCTTACAATGCCTTCATGTGATTCTGCAAGAATCAATGGTCTTTCTTCCTCCATGATCCAAAAACAAAGGTATTACTGATAAATCGCAAGTTAGTTTAATGTATTTTAGGCATCGGATCGTTAAGAATGCGAAATACATAAAACTTATGATCTGGTTGCGGAATATCAAATGTGACATTTACTTGATGCTTATTAATGAATAAAGAGATCAGCAATTAACATACACGTTGAAAATGAAGAGAATAGAAAAACAAAATAGAAAGAGAAATAGAGACAAGAGGTTGATAACGGAGTTCACCAATCGTTGGCTACGTCTTTGGGCCCACTTCCAAGTGGAGGACCTCTTTATTACTCTTTAAAATGCTCAAAGTTCTCTTACATAAGATATTTTATGTTAAATAATGTGCTTCATATATATTGTGCAAGACCTCCTTGCTCAGATTCAAGCATGCTCCATCAAATTCCTCTCAAAAACATGGCAAAAATGCCCCTCAAAACATGAGAAAAGGCCAAAATTTACAAACTGCCCCTTCAAAACCCTGCATCAAAAAGTCTCCTCAAGGCTTCAAAAGACCTGATTTTTATATTTTTTAAGGCTCAGATGAGGAATCCCAAATTCCCTCAAGATCTGGCCTCTTTTTGGGATCAAACCCCCCTTCAAATGGCCTCAAAATCCTCAAAAAATTAATTTCTGGGCATAATATCAGTCAAAAATCAATTATGTATAGTTAAAAACCACTTTTATTTAAAAATAACAAAGAGTATCCCCCTTTGGATATGCGCTTTCCCTCAAACATGGTCATATTAACTTCATATGGCCAAGCGCCAGTCCCTTAGGGGTTGTGCATTGGTCCCCTTGCCTCGCTGGCTCCTGGTCACTGGGCGCTTGCATAGGACCGGTGGGATTATTATTATAACCCCACGTGCCTTTGGTGGTTGAACTCTTGGTCATATGGGATCTCCCCCAAGACCCACAGGCTAGTCCTAGTCCTAACATTCGTCCGCATTTCCCTTGCTGCAGGATTGTGTGGTATGACAAGTCCATGGGATGGGGCTTAGCCCCAACCCCCTCCTTTTTGCGCCCCATACAATATTGCACTTTAAATACATTTAATTATGTTATATTTAACAATACTCATATGTGGCGCATTGGTGTTCGGAATTTTTCTTAAGGCTTGAGCTTGGTGGGTGGTCATGGGTTCAAAACCCATGAACCCCCAAATATTTTTAAACTTTCCATACAGATTGTTGACTGGGTTGTTGGATCATGTTGTCATTGATGCCAATGGTTTGATTGATTGATGTCAAGTGATTGATTGATGTCAAAGGATTGATTGATTGATGATTTATGTAATATAATATGTATTG
>JZKD02S1615853.1:466475-514392 GCA_000966675.3 Picea glauca
GCAGTTGATGAGTTGGCACATACATGAGGTGTATAGTTGATGATGTTGGTACATATTGATGAGTTATTGTTGATGAGTAGTTGACACATGATTGGTATATACTTGGTACATGGTTCGATGCACTTGTTTATGGTACAGGTTGATTACATGTTGTTTGGCACAGGTTGGTGCATGGTTGATGCTCTTGTTTATGGTACAGATTGATATCTGTTGAGGATTGTTGCCTCATCTCAGTTGGTGCTGAGAATGTAAGCCGAGTCTTGCATATAGAGCTGGTGCTCTTGTAGAGTTGTAATCTATTTAGTTGTTGCTGAAAAAACCCCCGGATTGAAGTCCATAATAAAAAGAAAAATTGTACATACATCTTGTGTTCCTTGTGTTCCTTGTGGAGATGATTTGTTGATGATATATTGCTGATATGTATTCACATCTAACTGATTATTAATGACAATAATGAGTAATGAGTAAATGTCAAATGCTAACTAATGAGTTTTGTGTAAGAGGGAAGTTTTGGAAAAAAGATCCTCACACTCATTCACCCCCCCTCTAAGTGTGGTAGTTGTGTCCAACATGGGTGCCACATGGCTGCCCATGCTTGGGCCATGTGGTACCACCACATTTGACCAAACTTTACCAAGTGTCCAATTCTGATTGGATCTACCATCCACATCTGCCTAGTCATATATCACCACTTGTAAACACCTGCTTCTTCCACGTCAGCCTCATGAAGTATCTTTGGTGATGTCATGCTGACATCAACATTGACTTTTTGCCAGTCCTTTGACTTTTTAGTTGTTTGAGAAAGCGGTTAGAGTGTGATAAATCTCGCATACGGAGCCCATTTGAGAAAGTAAATATACTTCCGAAATCAGCGCGACGAGATGGTCGCAATGGAATTGGTTTAATTCAATTACGAGAACTTTGGTTTTTGAGAATTGTCTGAGCCTAGGGAGCCTCCTGGATCATTCCTCCCCACTTTGGAAGCTTTTGGACCACCAAAAGTCTACTTTTACTCAGGTAAGAAGTGAGGGTACTTCCTCCCCACTTTGTCCTGTATCATCCATCCTCTCTGTTGGGATAATGATCACCTAACTAATCACAACAAACATGAAAACTGAGATAACATTGTTTACCAAAGTAATCATTTCATTTATCGCACAATCATCTACATTCTTTGTCGCACTTTGCATCCATACACCACTGAACAACAACAAACTAATAAACAATACTGAGTATGCAAATGAAAATGACAAAACATGCTTCCCCTTTTGAATAGGAACAATAATCAAATTATGCAGCTGAACCTCATGCTGTACCTCTGGTGACACTTCATGACTATTTTAAACATATGGAATCATCTCATGTTTAGCATCACTAACTTCATGTTTTGTTACAAACATAAGTGTTAAAATTTTGTTTGCATTTACCATTCTTTTTAACTGCCCTATAGCTGCAAAAGATCGGTCAGTTTTCATGCGATGAACATGAACAATGTACTCCTTCCCATCTTTCTTGAAGCAATATTTATTTTCCTCCCTGTAGAATATAACTTTCCTATCATAAATGTACGGGCTTCCCAGTACAATTCCACATATCTCCAGTGGCACTATATCAAGCTCTACTTCATCAACATAATTATAAGTGATTGCAAACTTGATTTTACATTGCTTGGTTACTTGTAAATTGTTATCACCACATATCCATCCCAATGGATATGGTTTAGGATGTGACTTAGTTTCAAGTCCCAAGTTATTTACAACATCTTCACTGATTAGATTGGCTTGCGATCCACTGTCTACAAGAGTATCAAATTTAACATTATGTGTTATAACCCTTATGTGGAAAATTTCATTCCTTTTACACTCATCATTTACATCAACTGATCTAGAAGAGCTAGAACTTGCAACACAATTTATACCTTGGATTCCCATAGCTACAACCTATGTCTCATCACTAGAATCTGATCCAAGATCCACTTGAACTATCGTGGCTGTGGTATTCTTCCTTCCATGGTTGGCATACTTCTTTGGCATCAAGTCAGGATGCAAGACCCAACAATGATCTTCATCATGGCCTACTTTCTTGCAATGCTTACAAGCAGGCTTCTCCTTTCTGGCAGTGGTTGTCTTCTTCTCTTTCCTTTTCCCTACATCTTTTCTTTTCCAAGTATCTGTAGAAACACTATCACCAACATTCCCTTTACTGGATTCAATGTGAATGGCTTTTACACATACTTCATCAAAATTAGAAGGATTTAGCATAAGAATAATGTGCTTAAGATAAGAATGTAAACCACCAATATATTTTAGGAGTGTCTATTGTGTATATAATGGAATACCCAAATTTAAAGATTTCTTATGAAATATCTGAGTACATTCTTGTACACTTTGACCTTTTGATTGCCTTAAACATTGCCAATTCATCATTTCTTGTTGCATGTAAGCTAAAGGGTAAAACTGTTGTTTTAATGCAATAACAAAATCATTCCAGGAAGAGATTGTTTTACCACTTTTCTTAAGATCATCTCTAGTTTTGGTTTCCCACCATATGAGAGCTGTGACTCCCAATTTGAGACTTTCTAGTTGGATATTACTTTCATCATCAACAATCTTTTGTATCCTACAATAGAATTCTAATTGTCTCACCCAATTATCTAGCTTTTCTGCATCTAATTCACCATCATAAGTGCGTAATTGAAACTTTACATCTAACTTTAATAACGACATATCAAAAGAATGATGAGTTTTTTGCTTATCCTTGGAGGAATGTACACTTGCTTCATTATTAGACGATGAGGATGAAGGAGAAGAAGGTTCTGAAGGTCCACCACCTCCAACTCCTCCTTCTGCTCTTACTGAAGATTCACCTTCTTTAACTTTTGGATCTCTTCACAATCCTCTTTCCTGATAAAGTTCCTCTACCATGGCTTGCATCAATTTAAAGGCCTCAAAGAAATCATCTTTAATTTGTAGGGACCCAATTTTCTTCGCGAAGACATCTCTTGCTTATGCGGTCTCCTTTGAATCTTTGTGTCAAGAGCCTCAAGTTGGCCTTCTCCTTGCTTGAGTTTTTCTCTGGTGAGCATCCAATGCTTGTAATTCCTGTCAAAGCTTCAAAACCAAATGCTTTGATACCATAAGAAGTGATCCAAAAATGAAGGTATTACTGATAAATCATAAGTTAGTTTAATGTATTTTAGGCATCAGATTGTTAAGAATGTGAAATATATAAAACTTATTATCTGGTTATGGAATATCAAATGTGACTTTCACTTGATGCTTATTAATGAATAAAGAGATCAGCCATTAATATCCATGTTGCAAATGAAGAGAATAGAACAAAAAAACAGAAATATAAATAGAGACAAGAGGTTGATAACGGAGTTCAGCAATCGTTGGCTATGTCTCCGAGCCCGCTTCCAAGTGGAGGACCTCTTTATTGCTCTTTAAAATGATCAAAGTTCTCTTACATAGGCTCTTTGTTATCACATAATCTGCTTCATATCTAATGTGAAAGACCTCCTTGCTCAGATTCAAGCATGCTCCATCAAATTCCTCTAAAAAACATGGCAAAAATGCCCCTCAAAACATGAGAAAAGGCCAAAATTTACAAACTGCCCCTTCAAAACCCTGCATCAAAAAGTCTCCTCAAGGATTCAAAAGACATGTTTTTTATAGTTTTTAAGTCTCATATGAGGAATCCCAACTTCCCTCAAGATATGGCCTCTTTTTGGGATCAAATCCCCCTTCAAATGGCCTCAAAATCCTTTAAAAACCCATTTCAAGGAATAATATCAGTCAAAAATCAATTCTGTATAGTTAAAAACCACTTTTATTTAAAAATAACATAGAGTATCCCCCTTGGGCTATGCGCGCGCCCTCAAACATGTTCATATTAACTTCATATGGCCAAGCGCCAGCCCCCTAGGGGCTGTGCGCTGACCCCTTGCCTTGATGGCTCCTGGTCACTAGGCGCTTGCATAGGACCAGTGGGCTTATGGTTATAAACCTGCGTGCCTTTGGTGGTTGAACTCCTATTCATATGGTATCTCCCCCAAGATCCATGGGCTAGTCCTAATCCTAGCCTCTGTCTGCATTGCCCCTGCTGCAGGGTCATGTGGTATGACAAGTCCACGGGCTAGGGCTTAGCCCCAACCCCCTCCTTTTTGCACCCCATACAATGTTTCACTTTAAATACATTTAAATATGTTATATTTAATAAGACTCATATGTGGCACGTTGGTGTTTGGACTGTTTCTTAAGGCTTGATCTTGGTGGGTGGTCGTGGGTTAAAAACCCATAAACCCCCAAATATTTTTAAACTTTCCATACAAATTGCTGATTGGGTGCCACATGGCTGCCCATGCCTGGGCCATGTGGCACCACCACATTTGACCAAACTTTGCCAAGTGTCCAATTTTGATTGAATCTTCCATCCACATCTGCCCAGTCACAGATTGCCACTTGTCAACACCAGCTTCTACCACGTCAGCCTCATGAAGTGTCTTTGGTGATGTCATGCTGACGTCAACATTGACTTTTTTCTAGTCCTTTGACTTTTTAGTTGTTTGAGAAATCAGTCAAAGTGCGATAACTCTCGCATATGGAGCCCGTTTGAGAAAGTAAATATACTGACGGAATCAACACGACGAGCTGTACCCAATAGAATTGGTTTCATTGAATTATGAGAAATTTGATTTTTGAGCATTTTCTAAGCTTGGGGAGCCTTCTGGATCACTCCATAAGACATCTTCTGAAGATCTCATATGGTCCTATCTTATATAACTATCTAGCTATAAGTTGAAAATCCACAGCACAGACGACCAATTGTTTCTTCTGAATAACTGTATACTTGCGAGGTGCCATTCCTGTGGATAGGAACTCGACTATCTTGGTGAAGTGATCATAGAATTTTCTAGTTGCCAACAATTATTCATTTGGGAGTGCATCATCCAAACTGGTAGGTTCCTCTCCATGTTCTAACCTGGATAAGTGGCCAGGTCCCTTATTCATTCTCTCTGGCTTGAACACAATTTCAAAGTCATACGAATAATAATAGCCATTTGCATATTCTTCCCCTTGTTGACTAAGTACTTCAATGCAAAATGGTTGATAAACATCTTAAAATTTCCTCCCAACAAGTAGTGTCTAAACTTCTGTAGTGCATATACCATCGCTAAGCCTTCTCTTTGAGTGGTAGTATAATTTATTTTAGGGGTAGAAAGCTTCATGCTAGCAAAGGCTATAGGGTGGTCAATATCTCCTACACTTGGCTGTGCTAAGACTGTTCCTAATGCAATGGATGAAGCATCAACATTAACATTGAATTCCTTACTCCAATCTGGAAAAACGAAAAATAGTCGTAGTGACCATTTTCTTCTTTAGTGTGTCGAAGCTCTCTTGGCATTCCTCTGTCAATTGAAACTTACTATTCTTTTTTAATAGCTTCTCCATAGGTGTTGTTATCTATGCATATCCCTTAATAAAATTTCTGTAGTATCTAGTGTGTTTGAATGCAGTGTGCAATTGTCTAACTGAAGTAGGAGGAGGTAGATCAACATTGATAGAAATCTTGGAAGGATATACCAACAACCCCTGCTTACACACAATCTGTCATAACAACACTCCAAAAGGTTTAAAGAAAATACACTTCTCCAGGTTCAGGGAAATCTGACATTGCCTACACTTATCTAACATTAATCTCAAACATTCAATATGATCTTTGAGTAGGATAAAAATGGTTCAATCATCAAAGTATGCTTCGAAAAACTTTTTTAAAAACTCCTTAAATGATTCGACCACCACCCTGGAAAATATGGTTGGTGCATTCTTTGAACCAAAAGGCATCACAGTGTACTGAAAAGAGACCCATTTTGTTGCAAATGTGGTCTTATGTCTGTCTTCCTTAGCAATCCTGATCTGTTGATAACTTGAAAATCCATCTGTGAATAATAGACTTCCTGTCCTCCTACATTATCTAGGAAATCATCAATAAAAGATGTAGGAAATGGATCATGTGAACATGCATCATTCAATTTCCTGAGATCTACACATATTCTAATTTCTCCTGACTTCGTATCTTGGACCACCATAGGGCTGATCCATTCAGATTATTCAACAGGTTCTATGATTTCTGCTTCCAACATTCTATCTAATTCAATCTTAAATTTATGCTTGTACTTGGGATTCAGTCTGTAAGATCTCTGCTTGATAGGCCTTGCATTTGGTTTCAAAGGAATCCTTGTTCTTCCCATGGGTCCTTTGATACCCTTCATGTATGGGAACTTGGTTGGAAACAATTCCTGATACTCATGCAATAGTTCTATAATCTTGCTAATAATAACATCATCCCAATAGTCTCCAACATTTTCCAACTTAGGTGCTTTCTCTGTTCCAATATTAACCTTCTTAATTTTAATACACTTCACAACAAAAGGTAATTCAATCCCTGGTCCTTCTATGTCTCTATGTCCTTCAGTTTTTGCAATGTTTACATACCTAGGGTCATCATCCTCATCAACATTAATATTATAACAACACTGTAACCATTGAAGAGGCACAGTCCATTCATCATCTTCTTGGTCAAGAGGGTGGTTAGGGGCCTCCTCAAAGACCTTATGTCTTACAATTTGTAAATCTTGATCTACTGTGGGGTACTGAATTTCAAATAGGAACGTAGATATAAAGTTCTGGGTCATACCATACCAATATGTAGTGACTAAGAACAGTTCTGCTTGAAGATACCAGTTGATAGGCGTAGTATCTAAGGTGTTACTGAACTTGTGTACCCACTGTTCTTTAGGAATGTTTCTCTAGGATTCCTCACAACTTCACACATGGTTCTTAGGACAACTTTGACCTATGTATCAAACTTCGCAACCCTCAACTTGGTCTAAAAATTGCACTGTCATCAAGGTGCGACATTGTACCCACTCTGCGATGTTCTTCTTGTGTGTTTCCCACCATCTCGCGGGTGTTTCTTTCAAGGCTTCATCTAGTGCCAACGACCTCTGTTGTACTGGTACAATTCCTTCAAATTCAAATAAAAATTTCTCTAAATTATTCAATCCATCAAATGTAGGAAGATTACTTACTTTTGTGCCAATCCAACGAACTGTTCTGTTCAATCTGGCACACCACTGCATAGAGACTTCATACATTATATTTTTCCAATTTTCCAATGCTTCTTCTGAATCTTATGAGCATGCATTTTCACTTCGCCAACTTAGATTTCCATCTACTGTAGGATTAATATAAACCTATTGTCTTGCTGTCACTTTATAGATTTTCTCTAGCTCATAGGAGAGGCATTCTTCTCTTATAGGTTCTGTGTATATGCGACCTTCATCAAGATCAAGAGGGGAAATAACCCTAAGGCCATTACCTTCAAATGTCATTCTTCACTTTTTTAGGTCAACAATAGTCGAATTGTTGAAATCACAATCAATTCCTAACAATGCAGGGTAGGGGTATCTATCATCAACAATCTCAATCACTTTGAAGTCTGCAAATGTCCTCACTTCGTCAATGTCCACAGGGACATTTTCTAGCCTTCCAAAGGGGCTCACCGCCTGTTGATTGGCCATCCTGAGCCTAATAGGAGAGTAAATCAACTTAGGTTTTCCCATCAATGCCCAAATCTCCTCCATCATAACATTTACTACCGATCCCAGGCTGAGGACCACATAGTCTATGTCATAGTCTCCAATCTGAGCACTAAGGTGTAGTTCCTTGCTTGTCCTCCTTTTCCTGGATACTTGATTTACATCTCTACTCAAAAGAGGATCTATTCTCCCAATTTCATACTGTATTATCAGGTGTTGTAGTTCCTACACAACTCTTTCATCTTTAATAAAATTAATGAAATCATACAAGAAATCCGTAAGCTTACTTACCTCTTTTCCTTGTCTAGCAAAAGTAGACTGATCAAATGATGGAGGCATTTCACATTCCCTTACTTCTGGTTGTGCCCTATATTAATAAGCTTGTTCACCTACAAATTCTCTTCTTGCTTCTTCAAAAATATGCTTTTCTTTCCTTGGATCAAACAATGGTGTCTTCTATAAAGCTCTTCTGATCCCTGATCCATTTGTGTTCTTTCTTGGATTAACCCCGTCTTCTCTTGTAACAGTGCCTCCTCTAGTAATAACATCGACTCTGGGATCCTCACCGTGAAGTTCTGCTGATATTAGTTGTACTTGCTGGTTTCCACCTCGTCTTTCCTGAAGTTTTTCTAACAATATTGGACAATCTTCAATGACATGATCAAATGAATTATAGTAGATACAAGTAGTACAAGGGTTTTGACAATCCCTTGCCAAATGACCTGGCTGGGCATATTTATAGCAAATGATCTAACCTCGACCTTGGCCCATGCCTCCTCCTTGTCCTCTTCCTCTAAATCCACTACGAGGGTTGAATTTTCCTCTTCCTAGGGAGTTGAACTACGCAATATTTCCTTCCGACTGTAATTGTCCTTGAATTCTATATGCATCCCTTGACCTTTCATGCATGAGGTCATAGGACCTACAATCCTTATCATCATGCTCCACATATTTATAGAATGTGAAATAAACATTGGTGGGTGTCTAGACATATTTATGCATATAATAACATTCACCAGGGCAATGTATATTTCTACATACCTCACACCATGGTAAAGTAGCCTGCTTCAAAGGGTTGGGAGCTACAGAGGCCAAGTATTCATTAAACAAAGGAAAGTGGCTCTTTGTCATGGCCCTCTACTTTACATCTGATACACCATATATCTTCTCTTTTCTCTTTTCCTTTGTCCTTCTTCATGTCTTCAACCTGTAAATATAAACTGGTCAATTGATTCAAAATCTGACTCATACCTAGACTGGATTCTCCTACAGGATTTGCTTCTGGTTTCATGGCAATATCTAATGCTTCATCCTGTGAAGCGACCTTCTGTTGCATCAGAGGAACTCTGATGTGTGGTAGGAGGGTAGTGATGAACCATTCCTTATGCTGCTCGTCTGGGATTTGAAAACTTAAATGGTCTGTCAAGGTCTTAAACCTTTGATCAAACTCCCAAACAAGTTTAGTCACCTTCTTCTTGATTTTCTTCAACTCTGTAATTCACTGTGACTCCGACTTAGGTTTCTTGAACTCTGCACTCAATGCAATATTAATATCTCTCAATGGTTTAGGATGTATATATCCTATAACAAACTTCATATACCAGCTTAGGGTGTAGTCCCTCAAGGTAGTACTAAATTGAGCTCTCTTGACAACTTCATCGATGATTTTCTTAATGCTCCATATAGCTTTGCATAAGAACTAGTGCTGGTGAGGATTTTTAGATCCATCTCCTCTAAAAATAGGTAGCCTCATTTTGTCTGCCATTGACTTTCCTTGGATTCTTGATTGGGTATGTACTAAACTTCTTGTAACAGTACTCTGGCTACTTAATGCTACTAAAACAACATGAGGAGTAATAATAATTACTTTGACAGTAGGCATAGTCCCTGAAGCTTCTAGTTCTCCTCAATGAAGTTATTCAATATCTACTTCCTCTACCCTTGCATATTCTGAATACTCTTCATCTGCTAACTCAGCTTCTTCTCCACTGTAGAATCCCTCGTCTCTATAACTCTTCTTAAATAGGTTCACAAGAGGAACCTCTCTGAATGATCTCCCACTGCACATGTGTCCAGCCTCTGTGTCACTATTACTGTCTGAATTCTTGAACATTAGATTTAAAAATCCCACTGATTACTGGATCTTCAAAATATTCTTCTCATGCAATAACATTTTAATATTTAACTTCAAGAAGTGTAGAAAATTCCCTCTAGGTCCCTTGAAGAAATACCTCTCTGCTTGACTATATGATTCCACTTTGTCAATAGAAAATTCAGTAATGTACCCTCCAATAGTGCTATAAAACTAGAGATATACTCCTCTAGACACAACATTATCAACTCTCTTGAATTTCTTGATCAACTCCGATGTCCAAACCACAGGTGGTCTAGATCTGATCTCTAACTGGGTGTCTGCTAATCTAGCTAACCACTCGTATAACTCCTTATGAACTCTTGTAAAGAAAAAATCGTGCACATCCATAAATATGTACCTCCCCAACCAGTCTTCTATAATAATGCTAGGGTTATTTTTCTGAGCTACGATGAAGTCCCTTTCTTGTTCTTCTATCCAGTTCTGAATATCTATCTTTGATGTAAACCACCTTGACATTGCCTCAAGAAGATCCTAGTCCTAACAACAGAACCATTTGTTGGCATAGAGGTAGACCCAGGGTTCAACTCAAACAACGCACCAACAAACCCTAACTACTAGCCCTTTCAGCAACACCTATGAAGAAGATGAAGTCTCACTCGAAGTAGTAATAGGGGGTTGTAGGACACAGGTGTCTACAACCAGGGGAAATGCAAAGTGATTCCAGAACAACAACGCAATGCAACCTAGCGATTCTTTAACAGTATTAAACTTAGCTTCACAAAGTTAGCTTATACGTCCTATATTTAATATGGAAAAAAATATGCAATAACAAGATAACAGGCAACAAATAACACAACATCAACCATAAAGAACAACAAGATTTACATGGTTCATGCTCTCCTTAGGGCTACATCCAAAAAACTATTTTTCTTGATATATTAGATGAAAACATACAATTCTATTTGCGCACTTACCTGTAAATACTTCTCTCTCTTCCTCTTTCTCTCCCCTCCTTGTGCACCCAGCTACAGGGTTGATCTTCACACCCAGCTGAAGATCCAGAGCACAAAATGATCTTACAAAAAACACTTCTATCTCTCAATATCGCTATCACCAACAACAATGACCATAACAATAACCAACAACAAACCACCCTCTCAAATCTTCTAGACCTTTATTTATACATTTCATGACTCTTTAGACAACCTTAGACCGAATCCTAGGTGTCAAAATCCTAGGCCCAAAACCCTAGGTGCCAAAACCCTAGGTCCACATGACTCGCATTTGAAGGGCTTCACCAACCTATTCTTCCTTCTTCTCCGCGAGGTGCTCCAAAGCACCCATTAGTATCTTCTTCCGCTTGCCGAGTTTTCCACGTTCTATCTTCTTTGATGCTTTGTCTTCCTTGATATTCTCTTTCAACAACTTGCTCTTCTTTACCTTGTTCCTTCTTTTCTTCTTCTTTACCCACTTCGACCCTTCCTCAGTTTGTGTGCCTTCCTCACACTTCATTATTTGTCTTTCTTCTTCCTTAATCTTCGCTTCCTTTCTTAATACATGACGAAGGGACAACACCTCATATGAAGGAAAATCAACATCCATGAAATTGGGGCTCGACAGCTCACAAATACTAGGGCTCAAGGTATTACAAACATCAACATCAAACTCAAGAGGAAACACTAGATTACTCAGGCCAATAGGGGGAAGAAATGGATCCCATGCGCTCATCAGATAAAACATCTGATCAATTGTCGAGACCTTGTCTTGAGAAGAAGAACATACGGTTCTGTAAAGGATCCTTCTCAGGATCAATTGGATAACTAGGATAAGATGCCACATAATTCACTTGTGGTGGGGAAGATTCTACTCAGACACTAGGAACACACAAAGGGGAAGCCTGAGGTAAATCCAAACCAAGATTGCCATTATCAAATGAAAGTTGATCAATAGTGACAATGCTTTTTTTCTGAGGTAAATGCATCACACGAAAGAGCGTAGACACCACATCATTCATCGCATACACATAATCCCTCACAAGAAGAAAATTAAAGTCTAAAGGGACCGACACCACTAACAGATCGACTAGGACAGTCTTCCCACCTATCGTGATAGGAAATTGAGGAATAATCCCCATAAAATTTCTAGGTCTTTGTCGAAAGCCAACAATTCATTGGTAGCTAACACAAGCTTAGGAGAACCAAAATATTTCCAAGCTGATGATGATAAAATAATTTTAGAGGATCCTTCATATACAATAGTTCAACAAATTCCTAATTTATTAAATCCAACCATTATCTAGAACGGTGCAAAAGAAGAAAGACAAGGCTCTACAAGATCATTCCAATCAAAGGAAACCATCTTAGGACTTGGAGGGAGCATACTTGAAGAGAGTGGAATTCCCCCTTATTTAGAATGTACTAAACTGGAAATGATAAGGAGATGGTCAAAAGATACATCACTTCTTGAAATATGAGTGGGATCAACTAAATATTGCATCGATGAGATTGTTTTATTAGACTTGTCACTCTCTAAGAGAAGAGTGGGATCGACCGAAGATTGCATCGACGTGACCACTTCCTTAACCATTGGTTGAATATGATGTAAGACAACATGGTCAATAGATGCATCACCCCCCAAAACAAGAGTAGTATCGACTAAAGATTGCATTGACACAAACGCTATGTTAATCAAATATTTATTAGAATGTTCGGAAATTGAAGATGACTCAGAACTACAAGGGCCTTTAGACAAGGACCACGCTTCTCATACCATGACAATTCTAGGGAAAAAATGAGTAAGGTGATCTCCTTTGCAAATATTATAAGGTAACTTGGGCTTACGTCCTATACGTCTAGGATTATCAACCATATTAGTGCCCCCAACATGACTTTTAGTGGCCGATGGGTTTCCCCCAACATGACTAGATGAGTCTGGTTGAACGTCTCCAACATGACTAACAGACGTTGGTGATGTTTGTCCATTATGAATAGTAGTGACTAGAATCATGCCTCCATAATGAATTGCAACAACTGGTTGTTGGTCTTCAACATGACTTGTAGAGGTTGTTGACTTAATGCCAATATGACTCACAGTCACTAGACTCATGCCCCCAACATGAATTTCATAGGGTGGGTTCTTGTATTCAACATGAATTGTAGAGGTTGTTGACGAATCTCCACCATGAATAAAATAGGTTGGTTTTGTGCTTCCAACATGACTAGAAGACGCTCGTTGTTGAACTCCAGTATGACTTGCAGGGACTAGACTCTTTCCCCCAAATTGACTTGCAGTGGCTGGGTGTTGATCTTCAACATGAATTGCAGAGGTTGATGACCTATCTCCAACATGACTAGAAGAGGTTGGTTTCTTGCTTCTAGTATGACTTGCAGTGATTGGGCTTGTGCTTTCAGCATGACTAGTAGAGGCTGGTTGCTTTCCCCCAGCATGACTTGCAGAGGCTGGTGACTTATTCTTCTTACTCTTCCTCTTCCTATTTATTTTAGACTTCTGGTTACGACTAGCAAGACTTTCATCAAAAGAGGGAGGAGGAGGAGAATTAAACTTTGTAGATACAAAAGGTGAAGGATAAAAATCAGTACAATTCCCCTGACATAAGGTGATTATATGAGAAGCATCAAAAGAATTCAGGACATTTGGAGTGGTCCAAAACTAAACCAATAGTCCTACATTCAACCAAATAATTTTCAAAGTGGCCATCAAGGGGGTAGAGACGTTTCCAAAGAAAGGAAAAACATAAGAATCCTCTTGGGAAGGGGTCCCTTGGTTTGTATCCTCAAGAACTTTGTCCATATTTTTCTTATGCACAGGTTCAACGCTTGCGGGATTGTTCATGTCCAAAAATTTCTCACCCACTAACTCTAGTGAAACGGTGGTATAAAAACCGATGACTTCTAGGAGGTGTCTCCATGTTTTCAAGAGAAATACCAAAGGTTCCTCTTGACCAGCAGAGTGGTTGGTCAACTGCCAACAACATAAAGAAACACTCCAACAAAAATCCCTAAGAGAAACATCACAATCAAAAAATATTTCCAAATTTTATCCCAAGTGGATAAGGTCCTGAGTCCAAAGACATGAAAAATTGGAAAGGGACCTTCCAGACGAAGGCATGGGTTGATAAAGTCCCATGGACTAATGAAAAAATGAGTGAGAAGTAGTTATCCTGACCTCCACTAACCAAACTTATTCAATGCAAGCAACCATGCTTCGTGGGACACCCTCCAGTAGTACTGAAAAGTGTGATACAGAATCTGCCCCAGGTACCATGACAAGACCTCACGGTCACCTCTGAGATCCCTAGGAAAAGCCACTAAGGTCACCAAATCATAGTCAATGTCCAAGGGGTATAGTCAACAATCAAGATCGAACGTATGGGAAGGGTAATAAATCCCGAAGCTTTGAAAGCGCCACCTCTCACAAAGGTAAAGGAACTATCGAAACCCTTAATATACGATCTCTTGTAATACCCTTGTTTTCCCTAGCTTGTAAATATAACTATAGCATGCTAAAATACCATGGGCAAACTGATTATGTGTGGATGTAGGAATTGATGAACCTTTTGTTATAGAAGGTAATGTATATATTTTTGTTACTAAATAAAATGGAAGTTGTTGAATAACTACTGAAGGGGTTTCCAAGGTAGATCATGATGCATGAGAGAGATGGTGAGGGGAAACAGTAATGGTTGAAATGAATCCTACCGTACAAGTACTATGCTGGATTTAAATTGTTCAAACCTAAAACAATCCTCTAACCAAAAGAATTTAATTACTAGTCAAGATGGTAGTTAGGGAGTCTTCCTCAAGAGTCAATGAGGAGATGGGTAGAGTACCCATTTGGAAACTTCCTGATATGGCCCACGAAATGGGGAAATGGACCCACAAAATATTGCAGAGGAAGGAAAGAAAAGTGAGGAAAATCATGGGTAGAGAGGAGGATGCAGGAGGAATGGGTTTGGTGACCATTTTCTAAAGAGGGAGAACATGTGCAACTCTCTCGTTCTGAAGAGAACTGAAAAATGAAATTTTTTCTGGGTACAAGAATTGTTGGGCATAGTTTCCTAGCCAAGATGATAAACGAGGTTGTAGAGAAGATGAGTGACTGAGGAAGCACTCATTGAAGAATCGCTTTCTTGGTGGAGAGAAAACCAATTTTCCAAAGTTCCAGTGGGAAGAGAAGAGTGACCTTCATCCCTTACTATTGCTGAATAGAAGGAAGAATATATCTTAGAGCATCATGATCTAGCTAGTGTGTGGCCAATGGTAAATCCATCCACGATTTTCTATGCCTACAGTTGGGTGGAAAAGGGCACTGCGACACTTTCTGGGTTCTAGATAAGTGTTTCTCTAAGCCTTGTATTGTTCTCGATTAATTTCTTTTATAATATGAATTCTATGAAATTTATGAATTCTGGAGTTATATGTTGTTTAAATAAGAGAACTTATGATGGTGATGTGTTAGTGATTGAGAAATATGAAGTGGAGTTTGAAAATCATCTCTATTGTTGATTTTACCTCCTGCATGTACCTATCTAGACAAACAAAGTATTAGTGGCATGTAACCATTCATATTTGGAATAGAATGTGGGTGGATCACTTGCAAAAGCACATATATGTGTATGAATAAACCTGATTATAAAAAGGAGATAACAAGTGTTCTAGAGAAACGAAAATTTAGCCTATGTTAAAGTAGTTCAAAAACTTAGGTGAATTTATGAGCAAGCTTTCAATTAAATACTATTTTAACCTATCTCCTTACTTCTTAGTTGTTTGTGTTCTAAAAGAATAATTATGGGTGTAATTGTTAAGGATGATCTACATTTACAACCCATCTTTTGTTTCTAATGAGGATAGACAAAACAACTAGAACCTCTATAGAAATTAAAAAAAAAGAAAAAGAAAGAGATAATTTTTTTGCCTAAGGCTAATTATGATCTAAAGGTGCTATGGATTTTTATATTATTATACTTAGTTAATAATAGACATCATAATTTTATTTGGGCTTTAAGGAAATAGTCGAAATGTTATTAAACATTAAAATTCATTATAAATGAAGAATTTCCTAAATTTTTTAAAATATAAAAGCTCCAAAAACCTCATTTGGACCTTAAGAAATGTTTATACTAATTTTGGGCATTAATAAACAATTATGGTAAACTTGTGTTAAATTTCCTACAAATTTGGGAGGGATCCTCTTAATTTTTGGTGGGCAGTAATTCTTGGTAGAAATACCGAATTTTACTCCGAAGGAAATTCTTGCCTTAGGACCAATTCCCTTAAATCTAGGCAAGGAAAGTAAAGCTTAGTAAGAAGGACACAGTTTACTCCTTTACCTATGAGGAAGGAAAATTATAATGCATATTTTAAATGGAGATAAATTCACTCTTGAATACGATTTTATTTTACTATTCTAAAAGATTGGAAAATAGGAAATATTTTTCATTTCCTTAAAATTTCAAATCAAACCTCACCAGACTTTGAATACATGCAAGAAGTGGTTATATATGTGTGTGTGTGTGTGTGTTAATAAACCCATGATTATTCGCCTTGATAATTTATTAGCACACTTCAGAGATTCAAGACTCTGAGACTCCGAAGGTTTGAAGTGGAGAGGAACTTGAGAATGACCCGAAGACTGGAGGAATTACATGGTAAATGGTATTAGTCCACCCATGATCAACCTCTTAATAATTTTGTAATTATTGGGACTTTGGGCATTGGGAGTGACAAACATCTGAAGTTATTTTTAATATATATATAGAATTTATGAAACCCAGGCACAAAGTTTGATGGGGTTTATTATAAAATCAATATATTAAAATAAACACATGGACGAGACCAAATCATTTTTCCCTTTTAAATTATTATTTAATGTGCAATGTATGCACGTGGGACTTTGAAGCTTCAGGATGTTGAAGTGATGGCATTGTGATAACTCCGGCCCAGAGTCTCCTTAGGAAAACATTTATTGGAAAATTCGTAATTATTAAATACAAACTTTAATGGGCTTATGGTATTTTAATAAATTATAATATTATAAAATCCACACATGGACGAGGTCAACCTTTTTCCAAATAATTGTATTATATACATTTTATAACTCATGTGCGTGGGACCACTTCGGGGCTTCGGGACTCCAGGAGGTTTGAGGAATGGAGAGTGTGTTAAAGAGCCAAATTAGTTGACCCAAAGTTTCTCCCTCATTACAATATTAAAATACAATATTGGAGATTTGTTAAACCTAGGTGCAATTTTCAAGGAGGCATTTTCCAATAAATATATTATAATAGTAAGAAATTTATTACAGTAATATTTGTACGTGGATGAGGAAAATCCTTTTCCCTTTTTAAATTTAATATTTAATGCATAACACGTATAAGTGTGGACCCTTCAGGACTCCAGGACTTCGGGGCTCCGGGAGTTCGGGAGTTCGGGACTTTGGGATGTTTGGGGTGATAGATTATATGAGAAAAAATGGCCAACATCCCAAACCTACTTCCCGTATTCCAATGTTATAATAAACATTAATTTTAATTGATTATATTATATGGTAATATAATTAATTATATGTCCATAAAAGTATAATATAAGTGGGACCCTCTCTAGAGCTTCGACATTTGGCGGTTTCTGGGTATTGTCCATATAATTATGGAGAGGAATTACGCTGAAGTCCAAAGACTTAGATTTTAATTGATATTAATAACCCTAAGTGCCTCTTTGATATATTTAATTATATTATAATATAATTTATTATGATTATATTGCAATATAATTAATAAAAGAACAAATTAGTAAAATGATTTGACTATGAGTTAATGTGACCTAGATTTCATATAATAATTAACACTAATCCACCCTGAATCATGGGATTCCCAAGGTGAAAGGGAAGTAATCCTTGGTTTTACTAGATCGATAATTCAGGTCAAGTAAAAATGAAATTTTACAGGGTTAATTAATTTTAATTAAGATTAATCATCCCTAATAAGGATTAAATAAATGATTAAGTGATTAGTAAAGAGAAGGATTTTATCATGATAATGATTAATTAAATTAATAGGCCTATAAGAGATAGACAAGCGTCAACCTGTGGTTGAGCATTTATTTGTATGATATGATGATGATGTGGCATTCCAGGTGACAACGAGCCATGTGGATGCCACATGGTGGTGAGAGACTCTAGTCGATGAAGGCCTAAAGAACTTTGAAGGACCATAACTTGCGATCTGGAACTCAGATATGGAAATATATATAGTCATTGGAAAACCCTCGCCAAACCATGGATGATGAAATCTTAGTTACGGGGATTTGAGGTGATTGAGAAAAGTAAAAAATTTATACCCCATCCCTCAAAAAGGTACTTCGGGTCGGGTGTGTTACAGAGTGGTATCAGAACAGGAAACAACACTTGACTTGCTTGGGCTCATGAATGAGTTGAATAAAATTTTATTAGAGAACCTTTAAGGGGAAAGGTACCCTATCCTACCCATTCATAATATCTTATTTAGAATCTATTACTGAAGAGGGGAATGAAACTGTGTGTTTCTAATGTTGCCAAATAATGAAGCTGATTTCACCTTACGAATTAATGTGATGTTCATAAAGTAGTAGATAATTAACTAACAAAAATTTTTGTATCAACACTCAAACAGTTAGCAGACAACAAAATAAACTACATCCTAAATAATGGTGACATACCATGAGTTGGGGGAAAGCTCCCACAATAAAGAAGAAGAATCTGATGAGAGGAGGGTGGTGGAGAACCCTCCGGATTTGGATGAAGCTGTAAGAAGCCTCATTGTAGGATTACAAAGTTGTAAGGAATACAATGAAAGGCTGATAAAAGAACATGACAAACAAATTGAAATTAATGCAGTACTATTGCAAAGCCTATCAGTTATACAAAGGCAACTGCAACATGGGCCAACAACCAATAACGTGGATAAACATCATACTAATAAAACCCAAAGTACGCTTGATATAAAAAAACATGGTCCTGAAAGTATCCACACAAGAAGAAGCACCTCAAAGAAGTCCTAACATGGAGCCAAGAGACATGCTAATGCCAAGGATTGAACTGAAGAATCCTTTAGTGAGGAAACTGAAAACTCTAAGGAATTGTCTAGCAATTAGACTAGTTTACATTCTCAGTGGAGAAGAAAGAGGAGGAAACATTCCAAGAACCATGAACCTTAAGAGTTTAATAAATCCAAACCACCCACTTTCAATGGAGAAATTAAAAAGGGGAGAGAAGCAAATGTTTGTATACTTGGCTTGAAGAAGTACTTCAAAGTCCATGTCTACTTTGAAATCTTAAAGGCCCAAATAACCATTTTCAACTTGAATGGAAAGGCCTCCATTTGGTGGGAGGACCTTATAAATGTGAAACAAATTCATGAGAAGGATTTTTCATGGAAACAATTTGAGAAATACTTTAAGAGGAACTACCTGTCTAAAAGATACTATGATGAGAAGACCAAGGAGTTCTATGAAATCAAGATAGGAGAAATCACTATAGATGAATATATAAACAAATTTCTTGAGCTGATGAGGTATGTTCCCTACATTAAGGATGAAAAGGTAAAGATGCAACGATTTATTAGTGGACTACCTCAGTCCTTTCGGGACATAATTGATTTTGATGAATTGAAGACTTTAGAAGACACTATTAGAAAGGCAAGGTACTTCTATGAGCAATTCAAGAATAAGGTATAACCTCATAAGGATTAGAAGAAGAAAAGTAAAATGAGTTTCAAGAAGTAGGGGTTTAAATCCTCAAGATTTAAGAATCATGGGAAAATCTCTCAGACGAGCCTTCCTACTAAGAGTGTGTATCAACAAAATTTTCCATCTCAAAGTGGAAATAAACCCTTTGGATCAACCCCAAGAAATATTGATAATACAAAGATAGAACCCTTGAAATGTTGGGGTTGTGGAGAAGAACATCTACTGAGGGACTTCCCACATAGGAAACAAGACAATAGGAGGACCTACACCATCCAAGAGGCTACCACAATCAATGATGTGGCTAGAATCATGCCACAAATTTATGTAGCCCTAGATAATATACAATATGACCACAAATATTTAGTGGTGGAGATGGAAGGTATGATTCCAACCATCTAGTTTCCATTTTAATTGACCCTGGTTCTAATATGAGTTATGTTTCCCCTCAAAATATTGAGAAATGTAAATTGCAGTAAGTGAAACATGCTAAATCATGGCTGGTACAACTAGCCATTGGAACAAAAGGAAATGTGACAGAGGTCATACCAGCATGCCAATTCATTTTGAATGGATTACCCACCCAAGCAACCCTAAACATGCTCCCTTTAGGATCTTATGACCTGTTGATTGGCATGGACTAGTTGGCTTCCCATAAATCCAAGTTGGACTATTATAATAAACCATTGGAGTGTGAAGATTACTATAATACCCCTAGGCCGAATGCAATTGTAAATGTAAATGAAAATGTACTTAAGCTGGTGAGATGTTTGATATCATTTTTTTGTATGCACCTTCCATGGTATAGTGCGTAGATGTACTGCACACTAAAATGATGGAGTGTGCACATTCCAGGATATCACATGCAACAAACTTAAGTGCACGTGATTTTGAGTCTAGGGATCCTTTTTGTATATGTTGTGTTTTATAGGTTGGTGAGCCAATTATTATAAGCTAGGAGGCTTATGTGTTGTGTTAGCGTCGGAAGTCACTCCTGGATTGCTATCAGGAGCAGAGCCTGACGTCCATCAGTTTTATGTCACGGTTTGTTTATAGATGGGGTGACTGAATGGAAGCCAACTCAAAACGATAACATTCCAATTCTAAAACTAGGCCAGGTATGCATGGGCAAGTGAGGTCGTGCGTAAACTTCAGACAGTGAGTTGTAGTAAAGGGTGAGCAGGTGGAAGAATTGTATAAGAGAAAAGCAGAGGTCTGTTATTAACAACGGGTTTCTAACAGGCTGAGGAAGAAGATGTCTAAATGCAATATCATATTACACATAAACGCAAAAACCTGAGAATACAACTATGCGACAATAAATATTTCATCATAACATAACTGCAAAAACTCGCGTGACTTAGTCAATCACAAACTCTCTAGCATGAGATGAAATTAGATGGAATAAGGAGAATTGTCTGTCATAACATAAGAAATCTCATATACAGGTGCATAAGATGAAAGCTAGAATAACAGTTAAAACATTACAGTAGGGAGCTCTGCTCAACCATCAATGCTTACAAAATGGAAAAAATGCCTACATATACTTCCCCCTTCCTTTCGCCCAGCAGAGGTGTCTCAAACTTTCAATGGATGGTGTCGCCTCAATCAAATCTAGCCTGCATTGTTCTGTCATACGCCTCTTTAATTCAGCATGGCTCACGCCAGGGTGGTAGCTGAGCCCTTTGAATGTTGGATTGGCGTGTGTAGGTTCCTCTGGCGGCTTGAAGACTCAGCACGGCTTCCTTCAGGAGAAATGGTACAGGGGACCCTCCCGAGTAGACTTTCAGTCGGGATCACCATACTCTACAATAAATGAGTGATGTGAGTTTTGAGCCATCCTCTCTTTTCTTCATTAATCTCCATTAGGTACTGGGATCCAAATCACATCGAGCTGGAGTTGGCAGAGCATAGTGCCCCCCTTCTGAGAATTAATTCGGAACCTTTGGCCAAAAGAAAAACAAAAATGCCCCTCTTTCAGACCTCCTTCTTGATGACCAGGCGCTAAAACCATAGGCCTGAATTTGGGTGCCACCGGAAATTCGGGGTTCAGGATCTCAAAATGAAAGAAATGAGGGGTGCCGAATTCCCAAAATGCCGATGCACCGATGCGCCGATGCACCTTATGTGCTAGCCCCTCCGAGCTATACAATGGTCCATGTGACCTGCTACCATATGACCACAGCCATACAACGTTCCATCGAGGTTTCGGGGCTTTCGATGTCAATGTACACGCATCCTCTAGACTCGCGATATGACGAATCCCGATTTCTCCTGCCACCTATCCTCTCCTCGTGTGACTTCCCCTGTGGCCCCCACTTCCATCATGATCGGGAAATTGCGTTTCGCGATTCTGCAATGCACGAAACCTTTGCTCCCGGGATCTCCGATACCCGATTTGCGATGAGCTCCACCTCAATGAGCTAGCCCCTACCGGATGGAACCTGATCCATATGACCTGTCTCCGAGTGACCGTAGTCAAACCCTCCATCAGATTTTCGTCATTCACGATGTCATGATTCACAAGCCCTCCAGACTCGCGAATCTCCGATCCTCGATGGCTCCTCCCCGTCAGGACTTTCCCGATGACGCCGATCTCCTTTGTTGTTTCTTGCGTCCATGATCAGTCTCACTTGACGTTTATGGCTGTGGCCTTTGAATAAATCTCACCTGACTGGCATTCAAAATCCCACCTCCATGAGTTTACATCAGAGGTTTTAAATCAGAGAGGAAAACATCCCTGTGCAAGAAATGTCGCTAACATTAGGCTCCACAGGGGATAGAGTCGTCCCCGTGATGCTCTAAGAACTTCTTTCGCAACTTCAGTGCCTTGCTATTGGGCTATGGAGTCACTTATTAGGCAGAAAACATACAAAAAGAAACTAAACAAGAACTAAAGGACAATATTTACAAATAGAGGAGCCATCTAAGGCTCAAATAAAACATTTTTTTAGAAAATGCCCATTCACTAGGCTGTTGAAAACCTCTTCACCCTCCAGATCTTGCAACCCATATGTGTTGTTGGAGAAAATCTCAAAGATTTTAAAGGGGCCGATCCAGAGGGCGTCGAACTTGCTGTGCTTGCCTTTATCCTGTCTGGGTGCGTCCCACTTAAATACCAAGTCCCCGATCTCGAACTCCTTTTTCCTGACCTTCCTGTCAAAAGCCTGCTTGATCTTCTGCTGATGACTGTAAACTGCGTCCCTCACTTGTTCTCTGCTCTGCTGCACTTCCACTATCTAATAAATTCTTCTGATCATATGATCTGGTTCTCCCTCATAGTCTTGAAAGAACTTCGCCACAGGTAAGGTGAGCTGAGTAGGGAAAACTGCCTCTGCTCCGTAGACTAGTTGAAATGGCGAAGTGCCTAGAGACTTCTTCGTCTTGACATGATCGGCCCACAGAGAGAATTTCAACTTTGAATGCCAGGCTCTTTTGTTATCCTCTAACAATATTTTGATGATATTTATCAGGCTTTTGTTAGAGGATTCCGCTAAACCATTTCCCTGGGGATAGTAGGGGGTGGAGTGAACTATAGAGATCTGGAACTACTCACAGAACTTAATTAAAGGTTCAGATTTGAAAGAAGCAGCATTATCGGTGATGATTCTGTTGGGACAGCCAAACCAGGCTATGATATCCTCCAGGAAGCTGATAATTACTTTGTGTGATGCGCTTCTGGTGGGGACAGCTTCTATCCACTTGGTGAAATAATATGTTGCAGTCAGGATCCATCTGTGTTGACCACTTGAGGGAGGATGAATCTCTCCAATGAAGTCCAACCCCCACTGCGGAAAAGGTGCCGAAGCTATTATGGGTTTCAAAGGTAGTGATGTGAGTTGTTGCTTTCTTGAGAACTTTTGACATTTGGTGCAAGCTCTGATCTCCCTGCAAACATCGATGAATAAAGTAGGCCAGTAATATCCAAACCTGAGGATCTTATGAGCTGTGGCTTTCCAGAAATGATGCCTCCCACAAAGGCCTTTATGGAAATCAAACATAACCTTTTGGGCTTCGAGTGGGTTCAAATATCTCAGCAACATCCCCAAAGGATCTCTCCATTACAAAACTTGCTCAATGAGACAATACCTGACCACCTTGAGCTTTAAAGCTCTTGCCCTACTTTTACCCATTCCATCCGGAGGCTTCAATTCCCGTAGGAAGTAAAGAATGTCACGATACCAGGCACAATTTACCAGCGATAATCCATCTTGAGGGCATTGGCTGGGCAGCTTAGTTTGTTGAGTTCTTGAGTGAGTGTTGAGGAAATTGACTCCCAAGGCTTCACAATTGGATTCAACAAGTAGCTTGGCTAGGCCTTGCCCCTTAACCAGCTTGGTGGGCTTTATTTCCAAGTCAAATTCCAGAATTTTTGCTATCCATTTGCCTCTTCTCCCATCTATGTCTGGTTGTACAAGAATGTCTTTTACGGAAGCTGAAGGAACGTATGCTGTCACTTTCGAATGCAAGACGTAGACTTTGAAAGCTTTGAGGGATTTCACCAAGGCATAAGCCTGCTTTTCCATGATCTCGTACCAGAGCTCTACTTCTCTCAATGCCTTGCTGAAGAAGGAAATGGGTTGCTCACACCCTTCCTCATTTCTCTGCAATAAGACCACCGCCACTGTATCAAAGACACAAAGGAGAAAATTAGGAACTCTTTGGAATAATCAGGACTGATTAGCACAGGCACCTCAGTCGATGCCTTTTTTATTTGGTCAAAAGAGGCCCTGGGCTCAGCGGTCCATTTCACTTTGTTTCCCTTTCTGAGCATTGTTGTGATGTGTTTTACCAGTTCAACGAAATTTGAGATGAATCTCCTCAGGAAGTTAATCTTTCCTAAAAATTCCTGAACCTCTTTCTTAGACCTGGGAAGTGAAAGGGTCTGAATTGCTTCTACCCTACTAGGATCAATCCTCACTCCCTCTGCTGACACTATATGGCCTAATAACTTCCCTTCCTTCATAGCAAACAAAGATTTCTTGGGGTTCAGGGAAAGGCCAAACCTTCGACACTTCAAGAAAACTTTCTTCAGATGACAACGGTGCTCCTTGTCTGTCCTGGAGAAGACTGTGATATCATCCAGATAGATTACCACGAACTGGTCCTTCTCCCCGATGAACGCTATATCCATAGCTCGTTGAAACGTTGCTCCTGCATTCATCAACCCGAATGGAATTTTGGCATACATGAAGGTGCCCCAAGGAGTGGTGAAGGCGGTCTTCTCCCTGTCTTTAGGCATGACTGATATTTGGTTATAGCCAGAAAACCCATCGATCATGGATATCCTGGAGGCACCAATTACCCTCTGCAGCATGTGTTCCATCTTAGGTAGGGGGTAATTGTCTTTCTTGGAGCTTCTGTTGAGATTCCTGAAATCAATGTAGAGCCTGATTTCTCCGCTCTTCTTCCTTACTAGAACTAAATTGGCCACCCATTCAGAATATCTCAAGGGGACAATGATTTGGGCATCTAACAATTTATTCACTTCTTTCTCCATGACAGGTAGGAACATGGGATTTATCTGTCTCAGCTTCTGTCTAAATGGTTTAGCCTCCTCCTTTAGTGGGATCTTGTGCTCGATGACACATGTGTCGTACGTCTTGAGGTCTTCATATGTCCATGCGAACACATCGGTGAAATCTCTGAGCAACTTTGTGTATTCGACCTTTTGTTCTTTGGTCAAACTGCTTGATAGTTTGACAAACCTGGGCTCCTCCGGTGTGCCAATGTTGCATTCAGTTGTCTCAGTATCTTCGTTTGAGACCCTGCCCTTTACTGGTACATCATTCCCATTGAAAAATCTTTCTAAAGGGACAATTCCTCTCAGAATGTGATTACTGGACAACTGAATGATCTGATGATTAGCGATTTCATTTAAAAAACTCTCAGGATGAGGGTCACCTTCCAAATTAGGATCTTGGTCAATATGCAATGCAGAAAATTCATCCACTGCTTGGAGAAACCTTTTGAGTTCAGAATCATCCTCGAACACCTTCCAATGCTTAACATTGTCTGGCACCGAGGGCCTATACCTTATCTCAACATCATTTTTTACCATAGGCGGTAGAGGAAATTTGAGCAAACTAGCTGAGACAGCTAAAGAATTGGCCAAGGTATTTTCTTCCCTCGGAATGAAAGAAATGTTAAAAGCCAAGAAGAAATTATCAATAAGGTCCCATACTTCATTCCGATAATTTCTGAGTCGGGGATTATGGGCACGGTAATCATTTCTTATCTGCTGAATAATCAACTCAACATCTCCGAATATTGTTATCTCTTCAATTCCCATTTCCTTGGCGTCTCTCATGCCCAGGACAAGAGCTTCATACTCTGCCACGCTATTGGTGACTTCGAATTCCACCTTGTATGACAGGGACACGACCTCTTGACAAGGTGATATGAAAACCACTCCAGCGCCAACTCCTTCGCTAGAAGAAGCTCTGTCAAAAAACATCTTCCATACAGGGGAGCTTTGGGGGGAAATCAGGTGATCAGGGTTGGGATGTTTTCTGATTAGTAAAGAGCTTTCAGGTGCATCGGTAAGCTACAACAGACTAGACCCCAAGTCGGTGTCAAGTGCAAAGATGGGGTGATTGGTAGGGTCTTCTTCATCACTGACAATATAGGCCAGCTGGGCTTCTCTGTATAATCTCCTATGCTCTCCTCCAAAGATCGAAATAGTGGCACATGTGAGGTCCATCTGTAGGGTAACTCCCAGTTTTTTGATCCATGATCTAGACAACAACATACCGAACTTGGGGGGAACGTCGGCTACCACAATATCCATGACCAGACTTTTCATGGGTAGTTGAAACAGAGAAACCCACAGATCTTTGATGACTCCCAGGCACTGCACTCTCCTTGAATCGAAGGAATATAAATCATGATAAGTTCTTGTCACTTCCAGTCCCAATTCTTCCATGATTATTTTTGGCATAAGGTTATGGGAAGCCCTTGAATCCATGAGGCAGTTATGCAGTACTTTATCATGTATATTCAGGGATGTGTAGAAGGGGGGGGATGAGTCATCTCTGTCTTCTACCATAGGGCCTAGGATGACGGCTGGCTTCTCATATTGAAGGTTTACTGAGTCATTGAGGGGCTGAGGGGACTCAGATTGTAGCAGCTTAGAGAGGGATCTTTTAAAATCTTCGTTTTTAACTAGCTCTGAGAGGGGTATGGGAATTCTAATATTCTAAATCTCATGCTCAAAATTGAAGGAGGGGGGAGGTTTAGGAGCTTCTCTTACCTCGGTGACAGGCTCTTTGGCTGCTGGTGAAACATTCTAAGTCTTCTTTTCTTTAGTTGTGGCTGCTGCAGATTTAGTAGGCTTCTCTGCTATGAGGGGCTGGTCTGAGCGGTCGAGGTCTCCTTCTTTCCTTCTCGATCTGAGATTATATCTATTAGAAGTGTGACCGGCCCTTTGTTCTTTTCCCAACTCATGAATTTGAGCACTCATCATGGATTCTTCATATGCGGACCGTGTCAAATGAGGAAAAGGGGGAGCTTCCTCAATACAGTGAATTTCAGGGCCAAACTCGTCTATCTCCTCTCTCTCCTCATGATCAACTACGTTATTTTGGAGGGGGGATTGAACCCTTTGATCTTCTCTGTCCTTTCCCCTTTGTTCCCTCGGAAAAACCTGAGGCATATTGTTAGTAAGTCATCTGAAACCTCTATTGTCATTATTTTGGGGATTTCTGTACATGGGCTTCCCTTCTAACTCCAACCTGTCTATCTTGTCAGCAATTGATTTTATTGCTCTAGTTGTTTCATCTGCTGATGGGGCAGGGGAGAGGAACTAGATGAGGCAGCTTTAGGCCTGCTCTTGGACATAATTCTATAACCTATGTTTCTGAGTCGGTTGACAGCCAATATGTTAGATTCTACCTCCACGGTTGCATCCTGCATGTGGGCCAGCATAGCAACTCTTCTCTCTCTCAGCAGTAGGTAGAAATCAGGATCAAAAGCGCTAGAGTAATTGATCATTGCAGAGGCTTCGAAGGGATTTATCTCAGCAGGGATTCTATTGTACATTTTATTAAATCTCTTGGAGAAGTCAGGAACAGACTCTCCTTCTTTTCTCTTCAACGACCCAAACTCTGTCATGTAATACATGAAATCCTTCTTATCTCCCCATTGCCTCAGGAAATAATTATCTAGGGCGTCAATTCCAGCAATAGATCCGGGAGCTAATCCTCTAAACCATTTCCTTACCTCACCATCCAGGCTCTGGACAAAAACCCTCATCCAGACATCTTCATTTCCAATGTTCAGGTTGTCTGCATAACTGTAGAAAGTAGCCAGGTGTTCTTCCGCAGTTATGTCCCCTTCCCCGGTGAACTTGGGCATATATTTCAAGTAATCTCCAGCAGGGAAAGGATTTATGGGCTAAGGTAAGATAAAGGGAGCGTACCTGGCAACAATTATGGCGTCCATCCTATTCAGAGGGGGATTAACACCAGCCATGGGAATATTTGGTGAAGGAGAGCTTGGAGGAGAAGGAGTTCACGAAGGGGCTACTGGATATGAATATCGGAGTGGGGTGGGAAACAAGAGGTGATCCAAGGAACAGGCTACCGAGCTCAAGTCAGCAGGTGCTCCTCTTTGTACAGGAGTGGTTAAGCTAGGCATGGGGAAATCTTCTGCGATCCTGGGTCTATGCCAGGGTATAGATTCAGGGGAGAGGCGAGTGACAAGGTCTTGACCCTCCGGTCCCAGACCAGGAGAGGAAAAATCGACAGGAACACTCCCAAAATTTAGGAAATGAGAAACTGCAAAAACATGACTGTTGGGAAACTGAGGAGAAGAAAAAGGAGCTCCCACAGAAGGATGTGGTGGATTACCTGGTTCAGTGATGGACGCTTCTTCTTCAGAGGCCTTTACCCTTCTGAGCACCACCTCTGGGTCTGTTTCAAGCGTAGCTAGAGGCAACTATGGATGAGACCGCGTATGCCTACCTCTGAAAGCCACAATTAACAAAGCAGGTCCGCCACAGTGGAGTTGTCACAATGGAGTCGCCAAGTGCATATTAGCAATCTTGAAAGGCTCCGATAATCCAATGCACCTTCAGACTTAGAGGCTCAATGTTGTTCTACCCAGGGAAAATCTTCAATTTTGTCCCCGGCAATGGCGCCAGAAATGTTAGCATCGGAAGTCACTCCGGGATTGCTATCAGGAGCAGAGCCCGACGCCCATCAGTTTTATATCATGGTTTGTTTATAGATGGGGTATCCATGGGCAAGTGAGGTCTTCCGTAAACTTTAGACAATGAGTTGTAGTAAAGGGTGAGCTGGTGGAAGACTTGTATAAGAGAAAAGCAGAGGTCTGTTATTAACAACAGGTTTCTAACAGGCTGAGGAAGAAGATGTCTAAATGCAATATCATATTACACATAAATGCAAAAACCAGAGAATACGGATATTCAACAATAAATCTTTCATCATAACATAACTGCAAAAACTCGCGTGACTCTGTCAATCACAAACTCTCTAGCATGAGACGAAATTAGATGGAATAAGGAGAACTGTCTGTCATAAAACAATAAATCTCATATACAGGTGCATAAGCTGAAAGCTAGAATAGCAGTTAAAACATTACAGTAGGGAGCTCTGCTCAACCATTGATGCTTACAAAATGGAAAAAATGCCTACATATACTTCCCCTTCCTTTCGCCCAGCAGAGGCGTCTCAAACTTTCAATGGATGGTGTCGCCTCAATCAAATCTGGCCTACATTGTTCTGTCATACGCCTCTTTAATTTAGCATGGCTCACGCTAGGGTGGTAGTTGAGCCCTTTGAATGTTGGATTGGCGTGTGCAGGTTCCTCTGGCGGCTTGAAGACTTGGCGCAGATTCCTTGAGGAGAAATGGTACAGGGGATCCTCCCGGGTAGACTTTCGGCCGGGATCACCATCCTCTGCAATAAATGAGTGATGTGAGTTTTGAGCCATCCTCTCTTTTCTTCATTAATCTCCATCAGGTACCGGGATCCAAATCACATCGAGCTAGAGTCAGGAGAGCACAATGCCCCCCTTCTGAGAATTAATTCGGAACCTTTGGCCAAAAGAAAAATGAAAACACCCCTCTTTCAGACCTCCTTCTTGATGACCAGGCGCTAAAACCATAGGCCTGAATTTGGGCGCCACCGGAAATTCGGGGTTCGGGATCTCAAAATGAAAGAAATGAGGGGTGTCAGATTCCCAAAATGCAGACAGCCAATGTGCCGATGCACCTTATGCGCTAGCCCCTCCGAGCTATACAATGGTCCATGTGACCTGCTACCATATGACCGCAGCCATAAAGCGTTCCATCGGGGTTTCGGGGCTTTCGATGTCAATGTGCACGCATCCTCCGGACTCGCGATATGTCGAATCCCAATTTCTCCTGCCACCTGTCCTCTCCTCGTGTGACTTCCCCTGTGGCCCCCACTTCTGTCACGATCGGGAAATTGCATTTCGCGATTCTGCAATGCATGAAACCTTTGCTCCTGGGATCTCCGATACTCGATTTGCGATGAGCTCCACCTCAATGAGCTAGCCCCTACCAGCTGGAACCTGATCCATATGACATGTCTCCGAGTGACTGTAGTCAAACCCTCCATCAGATTTTCGGCATTCACGATGTCATGATTTACAAGCCCTCCAGACTCGCAAATCTCCGATCCCTGATGGCTCCTCCCCGTCGGGACTTTCCTGATGATGCCGATCTCCTTCACTGTTTCTTGCGTCCATGATCAGGCTCGCTTGACATTTATGGCTGTGGCCTTTGAATAAATCTCACCTGACCGACATTCAAAATCCCACCTCCATGAGTTTACATCAGAGGTTTCAAATAGGAGAGGAAAACATCCTTGTGCAAGAAATGTCGCTAACATGTTGAATTAGGTTGGAGAGCCTAGATGCTAAAGGCCAGTGAGCCTATTTTTGTATATGTCTCATCATTAATATAATACATCACTATCTTTATACCGACCACGATAAAAAAGTATGGGGGACTAAACTCCACTAGTTAGGGAAAGGGGGGGGGGGATTAAAAGTTAAGGATAAGGGGCTAAGCTAGGGAGCTTAAGACAAAAAGGAATATTAGATTAATATTCCTTAAAGCATAAAATATGGATAATTATTTTATCCTAAGTTCTAAGGATGGGGACAAGTGGAACAAAGTAGCTCTCAACATGACAAGTGTCAAGTTGGGAACATGCATACACATAGTTTGGATTTAGTGCATTTTCCCATGCATTCATGGATTCATTCATTCCATCATCATTCACTCACTCATTTAGTTGTCCACTGTAACTTCATGTACCTGCATCTATACCTTCCTGTATCCATAACTGTACCCATATCTGTACCTGTATCTGTATTTGTACCTGGTTAGCTTGGGAGCTGGACTGAAGAAGCAAGTTGTCAGGCCCGTGGGATATTGAAGAGGCAGGTTTTCAGGCCTGTGAGAAATTTCTCTCTAGGTGAGAGAATTTTTGGGAATTGATATCTCAAAGGTGCCAAAATGCATCTAAAAGGATTTGATACTTCCTGTCCGGCTTGTTGCAGAATCCTGGAAAGGAAGTGGGGCAACCAAAGTACATTTCAGCAGAGAAGGGGCACACTTCCTGTGGTGGGACATGCATGTGAGGAATGAGGGACTGTAGTCTTTTATTTTGAGTTGGAACCCGTGATAGAGTCTTTCTTGTTGTCTGAGATACATCATTCTGGTTAGGAATCCCTTTAGCCAGGTGGAGTTTAGTCCCAGCTCAGGGGTGACCCACTGTTGAGAGTGATGAGCAGCGTGGTCTAAGGCTGGGATGTTCGTGGAAGGTATGCACGTACTTGGTGATATTCTTACCAAGATAAGTGTCAATTGTGTGTTAATTTATATGCTGCATTATTATTTATGTGTTTATGTTTATGGGTTTTTCCTTTGTGTGGTTCATACCTGTCTTTATATTTATGGGTATTGCCTGTCTATGTTGCATGTATATGTTTACTATTATTTCCGTATGAATCTGTGCATTTACAGAATTTATTTGTCTATTTTAAGTTTTATATATAAAATTTCGTAAGATTTTCTCTGTGTATATGTTCTAATTTCCTTACATTTCAAAAATTTTGTGTGGCATAGCCCAGTTGGATGTTGGGGATGTTACAATATGGTACCAGAGCATGAAAGATTTTTTGGTTGCATGACTTGGCCTGGGTGGCCATGTATGTTGCAATATGGTATCAGAGCTTTGGTTTTCAACATTGAGCTTGGATGGGCCAAGCAAGTTGATTTGAAGCAGAATTTCATAGAGGATTGATTTAAAAGTGGCCAAATTTCAAGTTACAGAGCATCCATGGTAAAAATTAGAAGCAATTGCGTGGAATTGGGAAAAATACCAATTTCTATTGTTAAATTCATGAGAAAATTGAGAAATTTGGCCAAGTGGTAAGATATTCAGACCTGGAATTTGTCAAATTTGAAGTTACAGGGAAGCCATGACAGATGGAGCGAGATTAGTTGAATAAAATTATCAATTCGTGAATTGAGTTTGGGAAAAATTCATTCCAAGGATGTCAACCCGTAGCAATTTGTTGTTGCAGATGTTGAATTGGTGTTATTAGGGTGAAATTGAACAAATTTCATAGTTGCAAAATGTCTATGGTAAAAATTGGGAAAAAGTTACGCAAAAGCCCCAATTTCTGCAGCGAAATTCACGAGGAATCGATACGCATAAAAATGAATGTGAGTAGGTGGGTGTAGTAAAAAAGCACGATGCAAAGTGAAAATCTTGTGATATGTGGAAAAATATTGGCACGCAGGTGCGCGTGCTAAAATTTGGCACTACAGTAAAAATATTGGCGCGCGGGTGCACGCACTAAAATTTGGCGTTGCGCAGTGCAAAGTGGCATTCCACAGAAAATATTGGCGTGCATGTGTGTGCACTTAAAATTTGGCACTGCAAAGTGCAAAGTGGCAATGCACTAAAAATATTGGCATGTAGATGTCCACACTTTATTTTGGCACTGCACGATGCAAAGTGGTAATGCGCGGAAAATTTTGGCGCACGAGTGTGCACACAAAATTTAGCATTGCACGACACAGATTGAGTGGTGCATGCATAACACTAGTGCGTGTGGTGTGCACACACATAATAATGGTGCACGTGGTGTGCACGATATTGACAGAGTGCAAAGGAATTTTGTTGGTCCACACGCAATGTGGGTATATGCTGTCGCACAACAGTTTAGTTAATGGTGTGCGCAGTACTGGTGCGCGGTTGGGGTGTGATGAAATTTGGCATGGTGCAGCGTGTAAAGTAAAATTCCCACGAAATATTAGCGTGTGACACAAAAATTGGGCGCAACAGGTATCAGTGCATGAACCGAAATTGTGTGCGGTGGATATTGACACACGACACAAAAGTAGTGCGCACCAGTTATTGGCGTGACAAAGAAGTGATCCACATTGGTTATAGGTGCACGAAGCATGTGCTACCTTACAGTGTTGTTGCGCATGCTAAATATGGGTGTACAGGTTCAAATTTATGTGTGCGAAGTCAATTGGAAGGTCTACAACAACAAAAATCCAGTGAATTTCTGCGACATTTTATACTATTTGAAGGTCATGTTTTTGCAGCATGTTTTTGAGGCCCTAAACAATGTTTTTAGCTATTCAAAAACCCAAAGAATAGATTGTAAATTACACTTTGTCTCTACATCTCAAATTAAATATCCAGGAGAGAGATTTCTAATGGTGTAAACCATTCGTCAAACTAACGCAACACCCCTACCTCAGGAGGTTTTGGTTGACCTCCCGGTCTTTGGATCTTTCTATTTTCCTGAGCCGAAATGGCTCTTTAATTCCATTTGGAACCTTCAATGCATATGAATCCAAAGGTCCTTCTCAAAATTTATGCCCGCGCGACCAAGCACTAGGCACGAACCTCCACTCCATGTGACCACCCAGTGTGACCACTGACTTAACCCGAAAAGGTGTTTCGGATTTGACGACTTTGAGATTTCTATTGTGAGTCCCCCCAACTCCTTCGATTCCTGAAACCCTAAATTGGGCTAACGAGTCTTTAACTCCTCCCTTATGCCTCAACCATATGACCTCCAGTCACTTCCTAGGGCCTCTCCTTTGAGCGCATCAGAATTTTGCGACTTGCGAGTTCGCGATGCAACTCTTCTCCTTTTTCCCAAAGTATGAACTCGCGAATTCTTTGCTTTGGATCAACGGTCCTGAACTTCCCTAAGATCTGATGGTCTAGATCGCATTGGGACTTCGCGTATCAGGGATTCCTGAAAACGACTTCCTCCACACTTCCGACTTCTGAAATGTCAAAATTCAAAGTGCCAAATCAACGTCTCTCGTTGATTTAGATCTAACGGATATTAATCATCCCGAGCTTGTGAGTATTAAAAGACACTTAGGCTTAACCTCCCCACTGATTCACTGGATCGAATGGTCCACAAAAAATCGATGTTTCTCCCTCCGAGAAATTCAACTGTCCGTTCAAGTTCTCAAAGACTCCTGGCCAAATAACTTGGCATTCTTCTTCCTGAGCTTGGTTTCTGCGAGGTGACTTCGACACTCGTCTGTCTTTTTAACGTTCCAAGACTCTATCCCTTCTGAGATTGATTCTAGCTGCAAACTCAAGGATTCCAATGGATTGTTACACACACTCCTTGTGGCTTCATGATAATCTCAGATTATTTGAACGCTCCAATTCTACGCACTCCTTGTGACATAAATCCTTCAACCACTCACTTGGTTGGAAAATAATAAGACTTCAAACAGGCCTATGCACACCTTGCATGGCTCTGTGATATACTTGCACTTATGTTGAGAGAAGGACAACTCTATCTCTCCTGATCTTTTCTGAGGTAAAATTCAGAATCTTGTCAATGCACTCCTTATGGACCTTCACTGCACTCCTTGTAGGAATTCTTAGGATGAGAAGCAAATGAAACTTATACTCTCCCTCTTTCAGACTTCATACATTCAACATGAAATCATACATATAAATCATTGAAACAAATGCATAACAAAGCATATAAGAAAACTGTAAACATACCATTCAATAGATGCAAACAATAACCATAACAACACCATGAAATTGAGTCAAAGCATTCTTATATTAACTCAAGTGCTTCTGTACATGGGTTCTATAGAAACAACTATCTGCTTATACAACTTCTACAATATTTGTTCTCCTCTGCTCTCTCTTCTCTATAGCTTCTACTCTTACAATGAGAATAATGATACAATACAATACATACAAGGGATATTTTTCGAGTTTTCCCTCCTACAATGTCATGATATCTAATCGAATTAAAGCCTACAAATACTTTACATTCATTACATTAATTGAATACAACCGACATATGAGAGAACTGCTCAAGATTTGAGTTACAATTTCCAAAACATTTAAGAGCACTTATGTCTCTCCAAATATTACATTAATGTGCCATCCTTTTGAAATTCAAAATATCTTCAAAATGTGCACTGGTGTGTATCCAACTGTCCTCCACTTTGCGCTTGCTTGCGATGCTCCTGCATCATACTCCTCTGGCTGAAAAATTCATGGACTCATGTCCATGAGCTCCTACACTGTCTGTCCATGTTTCTGGATATCTTCTTCACTTTCCCAACTGGCATCCTCAATCGGGTTTCCTTTCAACTTTACCAAATACTCAAGATATGTCTTCGTTCTGGTCTTCTTGCTAACTCTCTAATCAATGATCTTTTCTATCTGTGGATTTTTAGCTACATGCATCTGTTTGACCCACACAATCTCTTCTTGGTTCTCTTCTCCTCTCACTTCATATGATCTGTAAGGATACAGATCGACTACGTTGAATATGGGTGATATGCCCACTTCGTCTGGCAATTCTATATCATAAGCATTTGCTTCAAATTTTCTCAGAATCTTACATGGCCCCATCTTTTTCATTTTCAGCTTATTATATGTTCCCCTTGGGAACCTTTCTTTTCTGAGGTGTGATAAGACTAAATCTCCCACTTCAAATTGAATCTCTCTTCTGTAATGATCTGCTCTACATTTGTATTTCTGATTGGAATTCTGCAACCGCTCTTTAATCTTACTGTGGAGCTCCTACGTCTCTGCTGCAAAATCTTCCGCTCCAACACTCTTGAACTCATTCTTCTCTAAGTCTCTCAACTCAGATACTCATCTTGGTTGAATTCCATACATTATCTGAAATGGTATTTTTCCTATACTCCGGTTAGGTGAGTCATTATATGCAATTTCTGCTTGCGATTGAATCTGATCCCACTGACTATGATGTTCAACTGCTAAACTCAACAAGTCTCCCAAACTTCGATTTACTACCTCAGTCTATCCATCCATCTGAGGATGATATGCTGAGCTAAAATATAAATTCATCCCCATCTTCTTCAATAGTGTCCTCTAGAAATGACCATCAAATTTGGTATCTCTGTCTAAAACAATACTCTTGGGTAACCCATGAAGTTGAACAACTTCTTTAAAAAACAGATTTGCAATGTGTGTTGCATCACTAGTTTTCTGACATGGAATAAAATGTGATATTTTTGAGAATCCGTCGACTACCACAAATATGGAATCACATCCTCTCTGTGTCCTCGGCAGTCCTAACACAAAATCCATGCTTACCGCGTCCCACGACCTCTCTGGTATTGGCAATGGTTGATACAACCCTGTATTCTGTCTTTTCCCTTTTGTGTGCTGGAAAATTCTACATCTGTTGACAAACTTCTTGACATCTATCCTCATCCCTGGCCAATAATATAAACTGCTCAGTTGTGCAAATTTTTTTTCATGGCCAAAATGTCCAGCCAATCCTCCACTATGCTTTTCCTTCAGAAGGTTTTCTCTCAAAGAACTCATCGAGATACACAACTAATTTCCTTTGAATAGAAATACATCCTGGATCAAGTATTCAATCCATTGGCTTTTGTCTCTCAAAACAGGATTCTCACATGCTTCATAAGCATACTTAAAATCTGAATCATCTTTGTACATTTCCTTAAGGTTATCAAAACCTAAGGTTTTCACACGAAACTCGTGCAGAATCAAACATTTCCTGCACAATGCATCAACAACCTTGTTAGCATTTCTAGAAATGTGATTTATAACAAAAGTAAAGTTCTGCATAAATTCAACCCATTTTGCATGTTTCTAGTTCAATTTTTCCTGTCTATGTATAAACTATAAAGTCTGGTTGTCGCTATACAAAACAAAATCTTTTGGAACCAGGTAGTGCCTCCATTTCTTCAGTGCTTGTATGACTGCATAAAAATATTTTTCATACGTGGAATAATTTCTCTTGGCATCGTTCAACTTCTCACTGAAGTATGCAACTAGCCTATTGTCTTGACTTAAGACTGCTCCAATCACAAATCCACTTGTGTCACATCTCACTTGAAATGTCTTACTGAAGTCTGGAAAAAAAAACTAGTTGTCCAATTATCTTCTCCTTTAACAACTTGAAACTTTTCTCCGCTTCCTCTGTCCAATGAAAATATTTATGTCTTTTCTTGACTGTGTCCATCATTGATGCACAAATTCCACTAAAATTCCTGACGAACTTCGGCTAAAAACTAGCTAGTCCATGGAAGCTTCTGACTTCAAAGATATTCCTTGGCGACGACCACTCTTTGATTGCTTTTACCTTCCAAGGATCCATCTTCAACTCATTCGAAGAGATCACGAACCCCAAATAAATGAGTTATGTCTTCAAGAAAGACAACTTCTTCAAATTTATCAATAACTTCTCTTGCTGCAACCTCCTCATTACTAAAGTTAAATGTCTCAAATGTTCTTCCTTAGTCTTACTGAAGATCAATATATCGTCAAGATATACAATTACAAACTTTCCAATGAAATATTTCAAGACTTTGTTCATCAATCTCATGAAAGTACATGGTGCATTCGTCAAAACAAATGGCATGCAATCCATTCATACATCCCTTCATTCATCTTGAATGTTGTCTTCCATTCATCACCTTCCCTTATCCACTTTTAAAATCAATTTTTGAAAAAAACTTTGCTCCATTCAAGCAATCCATCAAGTCATCCATCCTAGGTAAAGGAAATCTATACATGATGGTGATTTTGTTTATAGCCCTCCATTCTATACACTTTCTCCGTCCACTATCCTTCTTTTGACTTAACACTGTTGGCACATCGCATGGACTCAAGATTTATCTAATCAACCCTTTGTCCATCAAATCCTGGACTCGCTTCTTAACCTCTTCATTCTCCCGTGGTGTCAATCTGTACGCTGCGTTGTTTGGAAAACTCACTCTTGGTATAAGGTTAATGTGATGGCTTATACTTCTGATGGGAGACAACGAACAAGATAAGTCATCCACCACTATATCAACAAAATTCTCTAGCATTTCCTGAATCTCCTCATGTAGATCATCTATTGAGGTATTGGTCAAGACAACTCTAGATTTTCTAACTACAACAAACTACATTTCTTCATCTTTCTTGACTTCATCCAAAAGTTCCTTCCCACTCATGACAAGTATAGTATTGCTTGTCTCTTCTTTCACCTTCTTGTCTTCAATTGGCAGAAATGTATGCGTTCTACCATTCTTCTACAAGGAGTATGTTTTCTTTCCTGCGTCATGAATAAAATTCCTGTCATATTGTCACGGTCTCCCCAAAAAAATATGACAAACATCCATGGGAATAACATCACATAAGATCTCATCTCTATATCCCCCTATCTTAAATTCAACTAAACACTGTTTAGTGACAGTTATCTGATGTCATTTTTGCAACCACGAAACCTTGTATGGGCTCATATGTGCAACTATCTCCAATTCCAACTTCTCCACCATTTCTGTGGATACTAGATTATTTGTGCTTCCACTATCCACTATTACCTTGCATACCCTATCCTTCATCTTGCAAGCAATTATGAACTAACTACTCCTCTGGACTGGATTCTCTATCTCTTTCTCTGGCTTCAATAGAATTTTTCTCATCATTAAGGATCTTCCACCTTCTGCATCTTTTGCCTTCACATTTTTCCTTTGCACTTCTGAAATGTGATCTTCACCTCCTCCATCCCTTTTTCTATCGGGACATTCAAAATATTTGTGTCCGATCTTTGCATAGACAAAACACTTTATTTCACCACCTCTGCTTCTTCCTCTTCCTCTTGATCGAGGAAAAGTATTTCTATCAAAATATTGTCCTCCTTATGAGATTCCTACCCTTTCTGGGTGATTATGAAGTTTATTTTCTTCATCCTTGGGCTTCTATACTCTCTCCTGGGAAATTTATTTGCCTCTTCTCTGACTTATACCTCTGCCCCTTTGAGCTTGCTTTTAGGCCAATTTCACTTCTTCCTTTGAATCAATCTGATAAGAATCTTATACATTTTTTTATAGTCACCATGCTCATCTCATCTTGAATTTCATATCTCAAGCTATTCATATATCTAGTGACCTTTTCATCATCACTCTCATGATGACCAGCTCTGATGTTGAGTTTGTAAAATTCTTCAGTGTATTCCTTCACTGTCATCCCTTTGCATCTTAAATTCTGCATTCTTCGAAACATATTAACTTGGTAATCCCTAGGTATAAACTTGACTTTCATCTTGGCGACCATCCTGTCCCAGCTTTTAATTATTTTTTTTCCTTTGCAATGCCTGTCAACCTGCAGTTCATCCCACCACAGTGCTGCATGCCCTTTCAGTCCAGTGACAACATGTTTTACTTTCTTATCTTCTTCGATATCCTCATAGTCAAAGTATTTATCTAGAACTCTAAACCAATCTAGCATCTCCTCAACGTCTAAGTTGCCTTCATACATTGGGATGTCCATTTTTTCTCTGGCACCTATTCTTGCAACAACTTTGAATAGAATTTCTTCTGCAACATCTTCGGCTACAACTTCTTCTTCGACTCCCTCTTCATTTTCACTTTCAGTCTCACTAATATCTCCAGTATCAGGTGTTCATCTCTGTTTTGTCTCCATAGCATCCAATTGAGAATGAAGTTCTCTCATTTGCCTTTCCACAGTTGGATCATGTATAGGTATCTCTAGACGTCTCCTTGGCGGCATTGTTTCAATATTTCTGTGAAAATTCAAATAACAACTTGCCTTCTATATTCTCTTGCTTAAAAAAAACAATGATTGTAAGATTTGATACCACCTGACCCAACACGCCTACCTCAAAAGGTTCTTCTTGACCTCCCAGTCTTTGGATCTTTCTATTTCCTTGAGCCCAAATGGCTCTTCAATTCCCTATGGAACCTTCAATGCATATGAATCCATAGGTTTTACGCCTGTGCGAACAAGCACTAGGCATGAACCTCCACTCCATGTGACCACCCGACGTGACCACTGACTTAACTCGAAAAGGTGTTTCGGATTTCGTGACTTCACGATTTCTATTGTGAGTCCCTCTGACTCCTTCGATTCTTGAAACCCTGAAATGGACTAACAGGTCTTTAACTCCTCCCTTATGCCTCAACCATATGACCTCCAGTCACGTCCTGGGGCCTCTCCTCCGAGCACGTCAGGATTTCGCGACTTGCGAGTTCGCGATGCAACTCTTCTCCTTTTTCCCGAAGTTTGAACTCACGACTTATTTTCTTCAGATCAACGGTCCTGAACTTCCCTAAGATCTGACGATCTAGATCGCGTTGGGACTTCACGTATCGAGAATTCTAGAAAAGGGCTTCCTCCACACTCACGACTTCCAAAATGTTGAAACTCAAAGCGCCAAATCAACGACTCTCATTGATTCAGATCTAACAGCTGCTAATCCTCCTAAGCTTGTGAGTGTTAAAATACACTCAACCTTAACCTCCCTGTTGATTCATTGGATCCAATGGTCCACGGAAAATTGGTGTTTCTCCCTCCGAGAAATTCAACCGTTCGTTCAGGTTCTCAAAGACTCCTAGCCAAATAACTTGGCGTTCTTATTCCTGAGATTGGTTTTTGTGAGGTGACTTTGACCCTTGTCTGTCTTTTGAACGTTCCAAGATTTTATCCGTTCTGAGCTTGATTCTGGTTGCAAACTCAAGGATTCCAAGGGATTCTTACACACACTCTTTGCGGCTTCACGATAATCTCAGATTATCTAAACTCTCCAATTATGAGCAGTCCTTGCGACAAAAATCCTTCAACCACTCACTGGGTTGGAAAAGTCTAAAACTTTAAACGGGCTTGTGCACACCTTGCACAACTCTGTTCCATACTTTCACTTCTGTTGGGATAAGGACAACTCTATCTCTCCTGATCTTTTTTGACGTAGAACTCAGAATCTTGTCAACGCACTCCTTGCGGACCTTCATTGCACTCCTTGCAGGAATTGTCAGGATGAGAAGAAATTGAAACTTATACTCTCCCTCTTTCATACTTCATACATTCAACATGAAATCATACATATAAAGCATTGAAACAAATGCATAACATAGCATATAAGAAAACTGTAAACATACTATTCAATAGATGCAAACAGTAACCATAACAACACCATGAAATTGAGTCAAAGAATTCTTATATTAACTCAAGTGATTTTGTACATGGGTTCTATAGAAACAACTATTTGCTTATACAACTTCTACAATATCTATTCTCCTCTTCTCTCTCTCCTCTACAACTTATACTTTTACAATGAGAATAATGATACAATACAATACATACGAGGGATATTTTTCGATTTTTCCCTCCTACAACCTCGAGCTATCTAATCTAATTAAATCCTATAGCTACTTTAAATTCATTACATTAATTGACTACAACTGACAGATGAGAGCACTGCTCAAGAAATGCGTTACAATTTCCAAAACATTTAAGAGCACTTATGTCTCTCCAGATATTACATTAATGTGCCATCCTTTTGAAATTCAAAATATCTTCAAAAAATGCACTAGTGTGTAGCCAACTGTCCTCTACTTTGCGCTTTCTTGTGATGCTCCTGCATCACAAACAAATATTTTATGAGGAAGTTATAGGACAAACAATGGAGGGTAAATTTTAAGACCCAACTAATTTCGAAGGGCCATAACTTTCTGCTCTAGAATCAGATTGAGGCACAAGAGTAGTCTGTGGAAAGATATTGAACCATAGAAGACATTCCTAGAGATGGATTAAAATTCTGTGCATGTTAAAAATGTTTAATATGGAAAATAAGGTACATGTAGCATTCCAAACCAAAAGCACAAATTGGCCTAGAACTTCAACATCATGTAACTAGCAGCCCGAAACCCGAAAAGAGGTGAAACTTGGAAAGACTCTCCAAAATATGTATATTAAGAAACCAAATTGATATCCTACTAAAATTACAATGGAGTAGGTGCAAAATGTATAATTACAACACAAAATTACATGAAGTTGAAGAGTGAACAAAAAAATTAACGAACAATTTTCAAATAACCATGCTCAAGACTCATAATTGAGCATGGAAGTAGGCGTTGGAAAGGTATTGGATAGTAGAATATAATGAATATAATTATTCACCCAAAAATTTGATTTGGGCTTTCAATTTTTAGGAAATCATAAGAAAAAATTTTGATGCATTATTGAACCAGAATGGTTCATATTTTCATGAAATTGTTGAAACAATTAGCCTGACAAAGTTCTCTTGGCTGCACATTTTGCAGAGTTAACAACAACTAGATCAGATAAGGATAAACACAGAGTCCAGAGGAATGGAATATGCACATGGAGATTATATTCAGGAAGATGAGATCAGAGGGATGGATGTGCATATTGGCATTGAAGGAACAAACTCCAATGGACATGGAGAAGGAAGGGATGAAAACATGAATATGGTAGACACCATTAAAAATTTGTAGAAGGATGTAAAAATACATAAATATGATAATTAAAGGATTATGAAAGCCAAGGATAAATAGGAGGACTTCAACATGAAGTTAATGCAGAGCTTGAACAAAATAGAAAATAAATTGGATAAGGAGAGTGGCTCAAGAAAATCAGGAAGTCATAGGTATCCTGATGAGAAAAGAAGAACAAGAAGTGTTAGCAAACATCACCATCACTCTGCGAGGCATTCCAATAAGAGAGAACACACTAGATCAAGTCCATCCCCTGCAAGGAAGCAGAAGATGACTGAGTGGGATGAGCTACGAGGAGAAATGAACAAAATCAAACCTCCTACATTTGATGGTGAGAACAAGAATGATGAATATGTAGAGACATGGATGATGGGCATGAGAAATTATTTTCAATTGAATAATTATTCTTCTCATGTAAAAGGAAGAATTTATATCTATCAATTCAAGGGAAAGACATCCATGTGGTGGGATTGGCTTGTACAAGTTTAACACATTAAAGAGAAAAATGTTACTTGGAGAGAATTCAAGAATTATTTTGAAAAGAAATACTTGAATAAGAGATACTATGACAAGAAAATGAAAGAGTTATTTTAACTCAATCTTGGAAGTATGACCATAGATGAATATAAAAGAAGGTTTTTAGAACAGCTGAAGTATGTCTCTTTGATCAAGGATGAGACAGTTAAGATTTAGAGGTATTTGAGTGGATTTCCATCTTTCATCAGTGACTGAATACAATATGATGATCCCAAAACATTGGAGGATACCATAAGGCAAGCTAAATTCCTATATGATCAATAAAAATCAAGGCCATCTTTCCAAAAATCTTGGGAAGACAAGAAGAAATTCAATATGGATTAGACGAATAAGGAGACTAAGCCGCCATTCTTCATAAATAATCCTCAGGGACAACCAACTCCTAGAGAACCCAGAATGACTGAGACAAGGGGTCAAAGGCCAATGAAACCACCTATTCAATGTTGGGGTTGCAAAGGAGATCATATGTTTAGAGATTTCCCTCACAGAGGTAAAAAAGTGAGGATTGTTCACAATGTACAACAAGATAAAATAGTGGAGGACATGGGCATAAATGTACCAAGGATCTATGTAGCCCTGGAAAACAAACAAGTAGAGTATCAACCACATATGATTGAAGTGGAAGGTATGATCAACAACCAAACCATTTCTATTTTAATTGATTCAGGAGCTAGTCATAGTTATATAGATCCTAAGATGGTGGAAAGTTTTCATTTACCAAGAAGCAAGCATGGAAAATCTTGGTTGGTGCAGCTGGCTACCGAAGCCAAAAGAAAAGTTAATGATATGGTTAAGTCATGTCCTATGGACATGAATGGACTGAACACCAGGGAAGATTTGAACATCTTGCCTTTAGGATCCTATGACTGTCTAATTGGGATGGATTGGTTGGAAAAACACCATGTTATCCTAGACTTTAATAACAAGGCATTTAATTGCTTGTATGAGGAAGGGAACCTAAGGGCAATGCACAAAATTCTCAGGGCAGTAACCATCAGAGAAATTTCAGCATTGCAGCCGAAGAAATGTTACAAAAAAGGGTGTCAATTATTTGCAGCACATATGGAAGAGACACCTAAAGATAGAGTGTCAAATATGGAATATTATGTAGTCCTAAAAGAGTTTTAAGACTTTTTTAAGGAAATACCAAGATTACTCCCTAAAAGAGACATTGATTTCTCCATAAATTTGATGCCTAGAGTAGCTCCAGTATCCAAGACCCCTTACAGGATGAGTACACCATAATTGAAAGAGTTGCATATGCAACTTGAAGAAATCCTGAAGAAGGGGTATATACACCCAAGTGTGTCACCTTGGGGTGCCCCATTTTTATTTGTGAAGAAAAAGGATCGACCATTGAGACTTTGCATTGAATTTAGGCAGCTGAACAAGGTAGTTGTGAAGAATACATATCCTTTGCTAAGGATCGACGACCTCTTTGATCAGCTGAAAGATGAAAAAATATTCTCGAAGATTGATCTTAGGTTAGGTTATCAGCAAGTAATAATTAAAGAAGAAGACATCAACAAGACTTCTTTCAGAACAATGTATGGTCATTATGAGTTCACATTGGTTCCATTTGGGTTATCAAATGCACCAGTTGTCTTCATGTGTTTAATGAATGGTATTTTCAGAGAATACTTAGATAAGTTTGTCATTGTATTTTTAGATGAAATTCTTATATATTCTAAGTCAAAGAAATAACATCAACAACACTTGAGGATGGTATTACAAGTATTAAGGGAGCATCAGTTGTATGCCAAATTCAACAAGTGCTCATTTTATCAGAAGCAAATTCATTATTTGGGGCATATCATTTCAGAGGAAAGGATAACAATGGATCCTGAGAAGATAGAATCCATTAGAGGATGGTCAACGCCAAATAATGTGAAATAGTTCAGATCATTCATGGGCCTTGTAGGCTACTATAAGATATTTATTGAAGGATTCTCAAAGATTGCACACTCAATCACTTCCTTGCAAAAGAAGGGTGTGAAGTTTCAATGGACATTGGATTGTGAAAAGAGTTTCCAACACTTGAAGCAATTATTAACTAGTGCTCCAATTCTAAGGATTGCAGATCCAAATGAAGAATTCATTGCATGCACTGATGCATGTAAAGAAGGACTTGGTGGAGTCCTCAGTCAAAATGGGTTTGTTGTATATTATGAATCAATGAAGTTGAAGGAGCATGAAAGACACTATGCCACTCATGATTTGGAGTTGGAAGCCATAGTGCATGCCTTGAGGAAGTGGAGTCACTTCCTCATGGGGAAAAGGTTTGAGTTGAGGACAAACCATAATGATATAAAATATTTATTTGATCAACCAATTCTAAATGTTAGGAAAAGAAGATGGTTATAATTTCTCAGTGAATATGACTTTGATATAAAGCATATCAAAGGGAAAGAGAACAAAGTGGTTGATGCACTTAGTATAAGAGTGCATGAGTTGCATGCTACAACCATAAGAATGTACCAATCAGATTTGAAAGACATAATTATAGAGGCTGCAAAATCAGATTTGCAATATAAGGAATTAGTGGCAAAATTACAACAACGTATTTTGCAGCAGAAAATTGAAGACTATAAATTAAAAAATGATGAAATTCTCATATATAGGGGCAGAATTTATGTACCCAATTCCTAGGAATTGAAAATTTTGATATTGAGAGAAATGCATAATGTACCTTATGTTGGGCACCCAGGTTATCAGAAAACTATTGCAACTATCAAAAGCCAATATTATTGGCCGAGCGTGAAGAAAGAAGTTGCTGATTGTATTGCCAAATGTTTGGAATGTCAAAAGATAAAGGCTGAGCATAGACACCCAGTTGGTTTGCTACATCCATTATCCATTCCTGAGTGGAAATGAGAAGTTGTAACAATGGATTTCATCACCAAACTACCCAGAACAAACAAGCAACACGATTCTATCATGGTAGTGGTGGATAAGCTTACTAAAGTTGCCCATTTTGTTCTAGTAAAGCTCACTCACAAGGAAACTGACATTGTTGATGTTTATATGAGAGAAATTGCTCGATTACATGGTATACCCAAGATAATTGTGTTTGACAGAGATACAAAATTTACCTCAAATTTTTGGAAGGGACTATTTAATGGATTTGGAAAATATTTCAATTTTAGTACAACTTATCATCCAGAATCAGATGGGCAAACAAAGAGGGTGAATCAAGTGATTGAGGATATGTTGAGGATGTATGTGATGGCTAAACCATAAAAATGGGAAGACTACCTACACTTAGTAGAGTTTTCTTATAGCGATGGATACCAAACATCTCTAAAGATGAGCCAAGGATCCTTTGTGTATATGTTGTGTTTTATAGGCTGGTGAGCAATTATTATAAGCTAGGAGGCTTATGTGTTGAATTAGGCTGGAGAGCCTAGATGCTAAAGGCCAATGAGCCTTTTTTTGTATATGTCTCATCATTAATATAATACATCGTTGAGTGTAGACCAACCACGATAAAATAGTATGGGGGACTAAACTCCACTAGTTAGGGAAAGGGTGGGTGGGAAAAGTTAAGGATAAGAGGATAAGCTAGGGAGATTAAGCTAAACATGAATATTATATTAATATTCCCTAAAGTATAAAGTATGGATAATTATTTTATCCTAATTTCTAAGGATGGGGACAAGTGAACCAAAGTAGCTCTCAACATGAAAAGTGTCAAGTTGGGAACATGCATACACATAGTTTGGGTTTAGTGCATTTTCCCATCCATTCAGGGATTCATTCATTCATTCATTCCATCATCATTCATTCACTCATTCAACTTTCCACCGTACCTTCATGTACCTATATCTGTACCTTCATGTACCTATATCTGTACCTTCATGTATCCATACTTGTACCCGTATCCATACTTGTACCTATATCTGTACCTTCATGTATCCATACCTGTACCCGTATCCATACCTGTACCTGTATCTGTACCTGGTTATCTTGGGATATGGACTGAAGAAGCGTGTTTTCAAGGCTGTGGGATATTGAAGAGGTGGTTTGTTAGGCCTGTGAGAAATTTCTCTCTAGGTGATAGAATTGTTGGGAGTTGATTTCTCAAATGTGCCAAGCTGCAACTAGAGGGCTCTGAGACTTCCTGTCTAGCCTATTGCTGAAGCCCAGAAAGGAAATGGGGTAGTCGAAGGACTATTGAGCAGAGAAGGGGCACACTTCCTGGAGTGGAACATGCATGTGGGGAATGAGGGACTATAGTCTGTTAGTTTGAGTTGGTACCTATGACAGAGTCTTTCATGTTGGCTGAGATACATCAGCTTGGTTAGGAATCCCTTTACCCAGGTGGATTTTTGTCCCGACTCAGGGGTGACCCACTACTGAGAGTGATGAGCAATGTGGTCTAAGGATGGGAGGTTCATGGAAGTTCTTCATGTAGTTGGTGACATTCTTACCAAGATAGGTGTCAATTGTGTGTTAATTTATATGCTGCATTATTATTTATGTGTTTATTTTTATGGGTTTTTCTTGTGTGTGGTTCATTCCTATATTTATATTTATGGGTATTTCCTATCTATAATACATGTATATGTTTACTGTTATTTCCATGCGAATTTTTGCATTTACAGAATGTATTTGTCTATTTTAAGTTATATATGTAAAGTTCCACAAGAGTTTCTATGTGTATATGTTTTAATTTGCATACAGTTCAAAATTTTTGTGTGGCATAGCCTAGTTGGATGTTGGGGATGTTACAATATGGTATCAAAGCATGAAATATTTTTTGGTGTCATGACCCGACCTGGGTGTCCAGGTATGTTACAATGAGGAAGGGAGGAAAATAACCCTACAAGGAATTCAAAATCCTGTCTCAGTGAGACAAATATATACCCTTCAAGTGAAGAAGTATTGCGGAAAAGAATTGCCTTTATATGCAATACAAGTGTTGAACTCTATTGAGGACAAGAAACCAAGCCTAGAGGAGCATCCTATATTAAGAGAGTATAAAGGTGTGTTTCCGGAAGAGGTACCTGTTGAACAAGATAAGTCAAATGAGAGGGGGGGGGGTGAATCAGTTGTATAAAATTTCTTTCATTTTATAAGAAGATTACTTATTAATCAATAAATAATGCCTTTAACATTTAACTTGCAGT
>JZKD02S1615853.1:525557-589926 GCA_000966675.3 Picea glauca
ATCACCTAAGAACATTCTAGAGGATGAATCTTCTAGAAGTAGAACCTTCTAAGAAGTCCTCTTACATTTATTATATCTAATTACCCATTTATTATATCTAACTACCATAGTGAGATTTATTTAATAATATAGTGGAACTAGTCCACCTTACATTGAATGACCTCCTCTATTATCACTATGGGCCCTATGCCCCCCCCCACTATCTCTTTAGCTACCTTACATAGACCCAGAACAGTCCTCGAACCCAAATAATTTAATTACCAGCCAAGATGGTAGATGGGAAGTCTTCCTCAATATTCAATGAGGAGATGGGCAGAGTACACATCTAGAAAATTCTTGATTTGACCCACAAAATGGGGAAATGGACCCACGAAATATTGTGGAGGAAGATAAGAAAAGGGAGGAAAGTCGTGGGTGGAGAGGAGGATGCAGGAGGAATGGGCCAGGTGACCATTTTCTGAATAGGTAGAGCATGTGGAGTTCTCTGGTTCTGAAGAGAACTAAAAAATGAATTTGTTTCTGGGTGCAAGAATCACTAGGAAGCATTTTCTAACCAAGCTAATAAATTAGGTTGTAGAGAAGATGAGTGACTGAGGATGCACTCATTGCATACCCCTTGCTTGGTGGAGAGAAAACCGATATTCCAAGTTCCCGTGGGAAGAGGAGAGTGACCTCCATACCCGAATGTTGTTGAACATAAGGAAGAATCTCTCTTAGAGAATCATCATATAGCTAAGGGGTGGCCAGTGGTAAATCCTTCCAGGAGTTGTTGTGCCTATGGTTGGGTGGAAAAGGGCACCCCTTTCAATAATTGCGACACTTTCTGGGTTCTAGATAATTGCTACTCTAAGCCTTCTATTGTTCTCGATTGATTTCTTTTATAATATGAATTATGAAATTTATTAATGATGGATTTATATGTTGTTTAAAAAAGATAACTTATGATGGTGATGTGCTAGTGACTGAGAAATATGAAGTGGAGTCTGAAAATCACCTCTATTGTTGATTTCACCTTTTTCATGTACATGTCTAGACAAAGAAAGTATTAGTGACAGGTAGCCATTCATATTTGGAATAGAATGTGGGTGGATCACCTACAGAAACACATATATGTGTATGAATAAACCTAAGAATAGAAAGGAGATAACAAGTGTTCTTGAGAAATGAAAATTTAGCCTCTGTTAAATCAGTTTAGGAACTTAGGTGAATTTATGAGTAAGCTTTCAGTTAAATACTATTTTAACCTATATCCTTACTTCTTAATTGTTTGTGTTCTAAAATAAGAATTATGGGTGTAATTTTTAAGGATGATCTACATTTACAACCCATCTTTTGTTTCTAATGAGGATAGACAAAACAACTAAAACCTCTACAAAAATTAAAAAAAAAGAAGAAAGAGATAAAATTTCTGCCTAAGGCTAATTATGATCTAAAGGTTCTCCAGAGTTTTGTATTAGAATACTTAGTAAATAATAGACGTCAGAATTGTATTTGGCATTTAAGGAAATATTCTAAATGTTATTAAATATTAAAATTCATTATAAATGAGGAATTTCCTAAATTTGTTAAAATACAAAAGCCCCAAAAAACTCATTTGGATCTTAAGAAAGTTTATGATAATTTTGGGCATTAATAAACAATTATGCTAAAATTTTGTTAAATTTCCTACAAATTTGGGAGGGATCCCCTTAATTTTTGGTGGTCAATAAATACTAGTAGAAATACCAAATTTTATGACAATGGAAATTATTCCCTTAGAACCAATTCCCTTAAATCTAGGTAAGGAAAGTAAAGCTTGGTAAGAAGGAGAAAGTTTACTCCTTTACCGGTGAGAGGGAAATTATAAACCATATTTTAAATGGCGAAAAAATGTCTCATCAATATGATTTTATTTTACTATTCTAAAATCCATAGTTTTCATTTCCTTTTAATTACAGGTTTAATTAAATAAAATTTCAAATTAAACCTCACTAGGCTTTGAATATGTGAAGGAAGTGGTAATATATATATATATATATATATATATATGATTATTCTCCTTGATCATTTCTTAGCACACTTTGGAGATTCGAGACTCTGGGACTCTGGAGGTTTGAAGTGGATAGTGAACTAGAGAATGACCCAAAAGTTGGAGGAATTACATGTTAAACGTGATTAGTGCACCCATGATCAACCTCTTAATATTTTCGTAATTATTTGGACTTCAGGCATTGGGAGTGACTAACGTGTGAATTTATTGTTAATATATATATTGGGTAAAATCATGAAGGTGGGTAACACTTTCGTGATAATCGGGTCTGAAAAATTCCTAGCGGCAATTTTTCGGCCGAACAAATGTTTTCGGGAATTTGTTCAACCGAAAATTTGCACGTCAAATTGAACGACACCCTCGAAATTCATGTACAATGTTTTTCGAATGAATTATTTTCCTGTGGTAAGAATATTTCGGCCGAAACGTTTATTTTTAACGGATTCCGTTAAAAACTAGGTTTCGGCCGAAAGAATATTTCAGACGAAAACCTGAAAATGGGGTTGTTTGCAGGAAATTGCAAATTATCTCCATCTTACTTGATCTTTCGAGGTAGCAGACTCCTACAAATACTCAGAATTTAGTTTCAGAATTGATACCAACATTTTAAAAATTGAATCTACTTTCATTGGATATAATTTTTTTTCATTTTCATTGTTTTTATCTAATTTTATTTAATTTTATAAAAAAATCACTACATAATATTTTTAGGTGAGATTAATATTTAGTGAAATGAAAAATCCATATCTCTAAAAATACACAGTGGAAAATTATGGAAAATTTATATTCATAATCCTTAAATTGTTCTCTTCAAAACGATATTTTTAGATTTTACTTTCAAGTAAAAATTAAGATAGATACAAGGTGTAGGAAAACATGTGTTTAAAATCTGCAACGTTTTTAGCTTGGTCAACTTCAAAAAATTCTAGAAATTATAATATTCATCCGTTAGAGTCAAAATTATAGTCATAATAAAATAGAGTCTTTGTAGATTGTTGGAGTATATTTTGTTTCTTAAAAACACAAGTTTAATAATAGATACATTATTGTGGGAAAAAATAACTCATTATCATTCCTTTCATGTTTAAGGAACACACTATTAAACAATTGTCAAATTGACATATCAAATCTTAATAAAACAAATTTGAAAAATAGTCATTGGAAAGCTAACCAAATTATTCACAAGTTTTGTTTTTACTGTAAAGTGGAATTCTAAATAAAAAAAATACTTTTGTATGCCCGAACCTACTTCCCGTATTCCAATGTTATAATAAACAATAAATGCAATTGATTATTGCATAAAGGTATAATATAAGTGGGACCCTCTCTGGAGCTTTAACATTCAGGGGTTTCTAGACATTGTCCATATGAGTATGGAGAGGAATTACGATGAAGTATACATAATTAGATGCTAATTTATATTAATAACCCTAAGTGTCTCTTTGATATATTTTTTTATATTATTATATAATTTTTTGTTTGTTTGTTAGTTTGTCTGTGACATGTGGGACTAACCCGTGGCTAAGAAACCGCGAATCAAGGGCATCCAAGATGAAAAACTCACCCAGGGATCGCACCCATCCTGAGCCACACCAACCCTTAACATGGATGGATTTTTTGTCCCCATAGGTTTCGAACCGGTGACTTTTAACATCACGGAGTGCCTTAATAGCACACACTGTCACCGACTGTCCTACACCTCAGGGACTATATTATAATATAATTAATAAACTAACAAATTAGTAATATGATTTGACTATGAGTTTATGTGACGGGGGTTTAATATAATAATTAACACTAATCCACCCGAATTGTGGGATTCCCAAGGTGAAATGGAAGTAATCCTTGGTTTTACTGGACTGGTAATTCAAGTCAAGTAAAAATGGAATTTTATGGGGTTAATTAATTTTAATGAAAATTAATTATCCCTAATAGGGATTAAATAAATGATTAAGTGATTAGTAAAGAGAGATATTTTATCATGATAATGATTAATTTAATTAATAGGCTTATAAGATCTAGACAAGCATTAACCTTTGGTTTAGAGAGTCTTTGTATGCTATGATGATGCTTTGGTGTTCCAAGTGATAGGGAGCCGCATGCATGCCACATGGCAGTGAGAGACTCTAGTCAATGAAATCCTAAAGAAATTTGAAGGACCATAACTTATGATCCAAAATTCGTATCTGGAAAAAATTATTGTTGTTAGAAAACCCTCACCAAACCGAAAATGATGAAATTCTAGTTACAGTGATTTGAGGTGATTGAGAAAAGATAAAAATTTATACCCCATCCCTCAGAAAGGTACTTAGGGGTCAGGTGTGTTACATCTCTCCACTACGCTTAGTTAAGCTTCAAAGGGGATATCTCCTTGGCTCTCCTTCATGCAACCTCGTGTTTTGATCCTATGTTAGAGGAGGCTCCCAACTATACCTATACGATAGATGAATTTGAGACTCTCTCTAGCTCAGAATCATATGTTTGTTCAATGGATTTTGATATTTATCTCTCCAATCCTAATCCAAGTCCCTAACCCTAAACTTGTTGGCAAACCCTAGAAACAAAGTCTAGTACATTTTTGCGTTCGTCTTAGTGGTTGTTTTTAATCAAGGGGCATGGAGGTGAAACTGATGTTGTTTGAGACTCTTATAAAAATGAAACTTATAAGAACAATAGCAAAGAAAAATTTACACTAATTCTTCAAATGAAAAAGAGTTTCACAAATAAAATGCATGAACAATCCTTCAAACCTTTGAATGCAAGTTTCTTCTTTCCTAATGCAAAATGCAAGAGAGGCAAACAAAAGGATTTTATTTTTTACTTTTCTTTTGAAATTATTTCTAGATGAGAAGAAAACAGAAACCTATGCTAATATCATTTTCCTTTTCAAATAAAAATGAAAAACAATGCAAAGAAAGAAAGAGACTTAACTAGAAAAAAAAAATTCATTTTTTTTTGTTTTCTTTCTATCAAAGAAAAACTAACAAAATATGCTAAAATCCATGCTAAAAGTAAGTCATGAACACTAGGAAACCAGGAGAAATATATTTTCTATGATTGAAGGTTTTCATAAGATTAGACAAAGTAATACAAAGCAATCAAAAACTCAGGAAGCCCAAGATAACCTTGAGAAATCCATAAATCTCCCAGAAACTGAAGAAATATGTTTTTTCAAAAATTGCACACAGGTCCACGACTGTGTGAACTGAGACTTGTAGATGTCCATCGGTCATACAAAGTAAAAACATTGATATCCATGATTGATATAACAAAAAAATGTGGATAAATCTATAAAATTGGAAAAATAAAAAGGAATTTCAACAAGGAGACTCCCATAAACTTATGGAAACATTTCCAGAAAGAAAAAGCTTTGAAACAAAGCTTGGAAGACATGAAAACTCAAGGAAATAAAAAATGACACACATGACACCCTACAATCGACCCAAACTAAAAGAATCCCTCGTGGAGTCACCAATTATATTACTGAGATCTTTCCCCTGTGACCTTGGGTTGTGTCACGACAGAGCGAGACTGGATATAGAATATTAAATCTATCCTCACAATAAAACATGCAAACAAAGAATAACTAATTTTTTACAAAGAGAGATGGGAAGGGAAATGATGAGACTTGCACCTTAAACCCTTCATTCAATGTTTATCCCTACTCACGTGTTGGTTGTTAATCTCTCTTCCTACTTCTTGGGTTGACTCAGGATCAGATCTAAACAAGATTCCAACAAAGCCCTCTAAAAGTATCGTCCCTCTTAGTAAACCAGAAGGCAACACAACACATAGAGTGTACTGCACAGTCTCACCCAAGATAGTTCTATGGGTGACTACAATGCTCAGATGCTTGCACTCTAGGAAAGAGTGTGGATCTTGGATTTTTCTTTGTGATATTCATTTTTTTACTCTATTATACATCTATATTAAATTCTATTGTTCTTTATTCATGCATGTAAATCAATAGATCTAACTACTTCATCAAGACATTCATGTAAGATGTAACCATTGAAACCAAAGAAATAAATAATAAGAAATTCACATAACACATGATCTACTGTGGTTCACCCGCTCGTGGGCTATGCCCACAAAGATTTGGCTTCTTAGGCTCTTTTATTATGGTTCTGCAATATATGGAACTATGCGCACTACAATTTTTGATCTTACAATCACAACAGGTTCCACGATCCTTGTGATGCTGACTAGATCGCACCAGGCTCCTCAGCCTGCGATCTAACCCTCGGGATCGAGTTGCTTGAATCTCCCACAACTCAACAACCTACAAAAATGGTTTTTGATATTACAATAGTTTCCTTCTTCGAATAATACAAAACTTAGGAACTCTCCTACCTAGACCTCCTAGGTACTTATATAAACTAATTCTTAGCTCAACAACTGTTACATTCTCTTACAAAAAACCTAACCCTAACGAGGTTAGGTTTTCCTGCATGCACGCCTTGCATTATTTCCTCCTTTTCATGCGGCTTTACCTTGTATGTGTTTCTTTTCCTGCCACTTGCGCATTTCCAAAATTAGGTATTTTCCCACCAAAACTAGGTTTCTCCTCAAAATAGGCATGCGCCCAACAAACCCCCATCACTGAAATTTTGACTCATCTTGAGTCACTGCCTAACTCCAACATCTGTCACTACTTGTGCCAGTGCGACATACATCTCAACTATTTTTTGGCACTACTCTTGATCCTGAATTCTTTTTTCGGCCATGTATTTCACCATTTGCACGGTGATTGGGGGTTTTAGTAGTTCTCCCCCTTCCAAGCCTATCCACTCTACGTTCAACTTCACTGCATCAATATCCATGACCAGCTGCTCTGCCTTCTCCTGCAGAAGCTCCAATTGAGCCCGTCATACAATCTTCTGTGCCTGAACCGTTTTCTCCTCTGTTTGTAGTGTATTTTTTCAGCCGCAATCTTGATTCTCTCAGGAAATGACAATGTCTTCTTTCAATGTTTTAGCTCGACCATTTCTTCATGCAATCTACTTCCTTCCCTTGCATCTCCTGCAATATCGCATCTTCTAACAGTTGTGTCCACAACTGGCACCATTTTCCAATAGTTCTGTGATGTGTTGTGTTGCGCGCGTGTTGTTTTTTGTCGAGGTTGTCCCGTCTTGTTCACGCTGTGCAATGAACTCAAGAGGAGTGGTAGTTACTGCGCACTCCTCCAGTTCCTTGATTTGGTCCTTGCACTTCTCTAAGGTCTGGACGATTTTTCTCATCTTCTCCCGGGAAGATGTTTCCTCTGAATCTACGCTAGCCGGGATGGTGTGAAATACAAAGCTAATGAATTGCTCCATCTCCTCGACCTTTTGTTGCACTTCCCATATTTATTTCCCTTCTTGGATGATTACCTCCTGCAATGCATTGTTTTCTTCTTGCATTGTTTGTAATTTTTTTGTGTTAGTCCTTGCCTAGGGATGAATTTCCTATGCAAATACTAATCTGCAGTTTGTAAAGCGCCTTTTTCGAGATCTTGGGAGATGCCAATGCCAAGTCCAATTTATGCATTTCCTTTAGGGGCCTCTACATTGTCTCCTCATCTATATACAATGTTGGAAGACATATAATTCTGAACTTTTGAGCTTCACATTATCCACTTCATGAAAGCATAATATTTCCCAAAACAATAACTTAGAAATAACTTTCGGATTTTAAACCAAATTTCATTTCTAGTTAAATAGTAATAAGGCACGCGTGATATCCGTCGTTGATGAAGTTTTTTTGTTTGATCGAATGATCCTAATATCTCTGTAAGTCTTAGAGCCGCCTAATTGTTAAAGAGGGAAATCACTAAAGGTCCCTCTGGAGCTTCACACTTCAGGCATTTTGATAAGTCATAACGATAAAAGCCCCAAAACCCGAAATTGTTTGTTCATCACTTTTCCTAAACCTTTAAAGGACACAAGTCATAGTACACGTGTATCTTTTGAGTCTTCCCTGAGTTGAAACTTGGCACCCATTTCTGACATTTTTTTTTGGAGATTCATATGTTTCGAAGTAACATGTGGCACTTCCCTTTTCTCGACACGTTAACTAGAATGATGTCAACCGCGACACGTCACTACGGGAGATGACCCTTCAAAAATATAACAAAGAACTAATTTACAAATCCCCGAAGCACAAAAATGTCGAAGTATTAAACTTTAATTAGTTAATTTAATCATGGTCAAGAGAGATTTAATAACTTTACACTTTGGGGTTTGGACGTTTACCCCTCATCGTATCCCAAACTCTCCGAAGTCCGAATTTTCGAAACACTTAAAGTTAAATATGATTAATTAATACTTAAAATTTATTATTAGATAATTAATCACTTCACAGTTTTGGGTTTCAGGGATTTCCTCTCAAGCTACATTTAAAGTTACCGAAGTCCAAACTCCTGAAACACTTGAAGTTAACACACCTTTTTAAACAGGATTAATTAAGGTTTTAAAGGCGATTATACATGAATTAACCTTCGCAGATTCAGGATTCGAGAAATTTTCACTCTGTCTCATTTAAAACTCCCGAAAATGAACCGTCGAATATTAATGGCATTTATGACTAATTAACAGTAGTAATTCAAACACGGATTGTGGATCTCCAGGTATACTTTTTCATTAAAGTTAATAAATTTTCAGCCAGAAAGGCTATACTAGAATCAATGCATCTGATGTGAATAAAAAACATTTTGATTTTGAATTCATTTTCACCTTTCGCAAAGTAGAAAGTTTTATCTGATTGAGAAGCTCATGCAATTCCTCTACAACAGGTAACCTCGTTCTTTTCTCTGGGTACCATGGCACCACGAAAAATGACAAAGAATCCTGATGCAGTTGTCAAAGTTTCAAATCCAAATGTGAATGTTCTGTCAGACACTATGCCACAAGCCATAAGCTCTGTTAAATCTTGGACACAGGTGTTCAAGGTTATAGAACATGAAATCATAAAATGTCCAGAATATTTCGGTGATGAATAAGATGACACTCATACAACTAAACTCAGATATATATCTCAGTCAGAGCTATAAAATATAACCAAACTTCTGAGACTCATGCCATATAACGACATGATAAGATGGGCTTTGGAGAACATCGACGTCCAAACCATGACCATTACCAACCACTAGAAATTCGTCTTTTTTTCTTTCCGACGGAAACACCTCCAAGTAATGTATAAGCTATCTCCCAATCCTAAATATAATTAGAATGTTGCATTTATTTTGGAGTTTGAGAAAAATGAGTGCATACAATACGACAAGAGTTATCCCGATATCATCAGATCCTGGTGGGGGAATCCAGAGAAGTTCAGGGCCGATGCTCATGGTATGTATGCCACAATGTCATTGGACATTCACATGATTTACGTAGCCATGATGCTCTGTATATTGTTCGGGAATAAGAGTCCTAATAATTTCCCAGTGGGATGGGTATCAATCATGCATGAGGTGGTCGAGGGCTACAATTTTAATTGGGCCAAAATTCGGTCAGACGACTTGGCCAAAGAAATTACTGAATAAAAAATGGCAAAATCAAAGGGGAAGCCTACCCCATTCTATATGCCTGCGTATGTCATGGACGCCATCTGTTTCATGACTCCTTTCCCATTGATGAATTGGAGTTGGACCTCGACTAGTGCAGAGCCTATTCACTTCTACCATTCCAAACTGTGGGAGGAAAAAGCCAAAGATTTATTTTACGAAATCTGTCATAATGTAGTGGTGCCTGTTCATATATCCCTATATGGCCACCCACCTCCTCGAATTTCAGACATGATTATGGGAAATCTGGGCACACTAGCAGATTGTGTCATTGAAGAAAAATTCTCTTATATCAAGGTTTTTGGATTCTCAATCCCTGCACATTCTCTCCTGAGATTTTTACCAAAACGACTAGTATGCCGAGAAGTAGCTTACCAAATAGTAATGAGAGGCATCAACAAGGAGTTAAAGGCAGCCTAGAAAAAAGTATGGCCTACCTTCCCTATCCAGGTTGGTATGTTTTCACTATTGGATTTTGGTCACTCCAAAGTGGAGGCTGTAGCTTTGGAAGATGTCAAATTGGTTGACATCGAACTCAAAAGGCACGACCCACACAAAATCATGGATAACCACTTGGCCCAATACAACTTGAAAATATATGTGCATGAAAATGCCCCACATGATGAAATATTCAAGGGATTTAGGTATTACGAGGAGGTATTGAACATATTATAAACCTTGTCCACAGATCAACAAGCCAATTTCCTTAGTTTCCAAAGACACATGCGAAATGGTTTTTCGAAAATACTACAAGGAGAATCAATAGTCGCTCCTCCTGTACAAGAATCTATACCTCCAGGTTTTGAACCAGGGTACTCTGGTAAAATGAATATTAAGGAAACCCTAAAGAGATCTGAGGTTTTGAATCAAGAATTAGAAGCCCAATTATCAAAACAACTAAGCCCCTAGGCCCTAGCTCATCTCAAAGCTTGCCTAAATCAAGGACATGATGCATCTCCTTCAACACCAACCACACCTGTTGCCAATAAAATAGAGAAACAATCGTCTATAGATATCGGTACTCCTATTACTTCATTGACACCTCTGTAGTCTAGTTTCAGAAATCCTAGTTCCAAAGTCATTTTTGTGGGCGATATTACCCCAATATTTCCCGAAGATATGCCTCCTTCGGACTTGTTATTTAGGAAGAAACAGAGGGACATCATCAAAAGAGAATCACAACATAAATAAGGGGTAATAAAAAAAAGGCAGAGGATGTTATATGACAAAAATAATTGCGACAAATCAAAATTTGTGAAGGAAGATGCAGGTTCATTGCGTGCCTTTGCCACTGCAAATCAATGGTCAGTGGAGAATTTGGTAGAGAAACTAAGACATAAAAGTTTACTGGTGGGAAAGTTTCAAGATCAAATGCTGCCCATGGAACATACTTCAAATAATAATATGAGTTGAGACTTTGAAGAAATAAGAGCTTATGAAGGGCATCAAATCCAACAGTTGTGGGCTAACCTCGAGGAAATCCATCGAAGTTCGAAGGCCAAAAAAGGATTGGTCACTCAATGTGATGAGTTAATAAGGAAATTGAAAGCCATGTTAGACCTGACTGAAAGTACATCAGTAGATACCTCAGCCTTTCAGACTCAAGCATTGGCAATAAATGAAAAACTGGAAATGGCCCAGCAGGATCTTTTTATGAAGGTTGATGCCATCCAGAAGTGCTACCAGGCAGTAGAACTTTCTTTGAAGGTTATCTGCATTAAGGAAGGAGAAGCTCGCTCATCTCAAGCTAAGTTTCAAGAATCCATCATATTGGCACAGAAAGATAATGTCCCTGATTTTCCTTGACTTTCCCCTTCTGAAAAAATAAGAGGTGATACAGCCCTGAAGGTATGGGAAACAATTTTGGCAAAGAGAAAGAGATTAGCCTGTGAAGTGAAGGAAGCTTTCCAAGAAGCATTGTCACCCTTAGACAAAAAACTAATTGATTTTGAGGGAAGCAGTATCGCGGAGGCCCTGGGGAAAATCAATATTGAAATGAACCAGCATAATTTTAAAAAGAACAAGGAAGAAACTCTGGCAACCATTCAGGAAATGAGCCAAATCAATCTTCTTAAGATTAATAAATGGCTAGTGAACCCAAGTTCACAATCCTGGGCTATAGCTCAGGAGGTGAAAAGGATGCAAGGGAAGCTACCTCAAGTAGAAAGGAAATTATACTCCTTTGAGATGAATGAAACAATTGAGCCATCAAGGTTGGTGGTGGAATTTTTAAATATATGCAACCAATGAATTGAGCATGGAAAAACAAGCACAATGGGGAACAAGTAAGAAAGTGTCAATGCATTACTAAACATAGCTTGAGGGAGAGATGGTAACAAAGCTACAACAACCAAGACATTATGCCGAATTATTAAGAAGACTAGATGACAGATGTGTCCAGCATAAAGGAATGAGGAAAATAATTTTTTTTTATAGCAAGTGAAGAGAAAGAAGAAAATGCTAGCAAAGCTCATTGGATTTTACACACTGCTATCTTATTTCCGAATTATGCTATTTTAATTAAATATTGTAAGAAGTCCAACCGTTTAGAGTTGTGATAGATTTTGTATAAATACATATATTTAAGATCTATGGAGGGATGCTTCTTGCTAGATGTAATAGAGAAAAGTCTCCTTTTTTAGTATTAATACAAGTGCGTATAGAAATTCCAAATTATGTTCAATTTGAGTTATGTGTTTCTCATGTATTTCCATATCTCTGAATTTCCTTATGTAATTCTTGTTAAGTTGATTGCAATTTAGTATCACAACTACTGTAATCATATTATCTCAGTAATTCGTTAAGTGAGAAGTTTTTCCTCTGTAATTGTTGTAAGTAATACAAGACTTGGAAGATATTTGAATTGTTGCATCTTATATCATGTTCAAGGGTGCACTCTTTATTTTCTTATACTGCAAACAAGGTGAGACTCATCTGCCATTGATTCCTAGCTTTGTTTGATAGTTTTTTAAGTTTCTCCCATGCCATTTGATATCATAATTGCGACCTAGAAAACGAAATACGACCTCTATACTATCCTATTAATAATTTATTTTAAGGATTTTTCTTATATAACTAAAGGTAGAAAAAGAACCCTCTTAAAACAATCTTTTAAACTTTCTTGATGCTTGAAATTACTCTTTGAGCCTTAAGTTTAATCTCAAGAAAAAATATTTTTGGCACCATTTCCGAGGATGGAGAAACGAAGTTGTTTTTCCCTCGGACAACTACAGGGTAAATTTCTATCTTTGATAGTGAACAAATATTGAATACATAAGTAAGGCTTACTTTTATCTTTCAGTTGGCGACTCCACCGTAGATAAAATTGGAATTCGTTCGAAAGAATACCAGAAAGAATCCATACGATAAGCAAAACACACCAGTATCAGATCTCGAAAGGTTGTTGAAACCAAAGGGATACCTCAAATCAACTACTGCATCAATAGGTAAAGTATACCAACCCAAATTTACACAAGTTAATGCTAAGGTTCCAATTGAAGAACTAACCCATGAAGTGAGTTTTAAACAAGTACCCTCTGCGGAGGCATCAACTAGTAAACCTGAGGCTAAGCTTGAGAATCCAGAGGTAATTATACCCAAGATAAAGGTTGAGATTGAATCGACTCATACTCCTACCAGTCAGAACAAAAGATACCTCTCTATACCCACTATTATTGATATCCTACTGGTTATCTCCTTCCCTGAAGGGAAAGTCCCAGTTTCCCAAAGATTCCAAGAATATATTTTATACCACGATTCATCCCTTGTTGGCTCTCTTGTGTATACATCTTGTAAGTCTGAGGAAACCAACCCGCATTTCCCTTTTCCCTTTCGTATAGAACTTCCGTCTCCTCGAGGTATTTTCCTCAATTTCCCTTCACCACATCCTGAAGTAGTTGAAAGGTCATCACTTCAGTCCCTTGAATTTTTTGAAAATCCCCTACTTATCCCCCAAAGTTCGTCCCCTAGAATTCTAATGGCTAGTGGTGGTGGTGGTGGCACTGGAGGCGGAGGAGAAGGTGGACAAGGGAAAGGACAACCTCCACCCCCTAGAATATTTTCCAAGGTAGATTATAGATACAATCCCTTGGTCCTCCCTTCCATCCTTCATGATTTTCCTGAAAATTATATGAAAGACCTACCAAAATTTATGGGGGAAGGAGATTTAACCGCAACCGAACACATAGCCTTTTTTACCAGTTTACTGATATCCTTCGCATCGAACACAAATATGTTTACTCAAGGCTGTTAGTACAAACATTTGAAGGACAAGTGAGAACCTGGTTCTGAGGGCTCCCGGTAGGTTCCATATAATGATATAGAAAATGCCTTCCTAATACAGTGGGGAGAGAATAAGGACCATCTCTATTATTTGAATGAATTCGAGGCTTTAAGAAAAAATAATTCTAAATCAATTCTCAAATTTACTCAGAGGTTCAACAAAATCCCAGCTAAGGTCAAACCCTCTCAACTTGTTGCAAAGGTAACTTTTGCAAGAGATTTTGAACCTGACTTTTCTCTCCTCTTAAGAGAAAGAAGATATGCCACTTTAGTAGGGATGCAAGATGATGCCATAGAAATTGAATCCAATATGATGGCATCCGGGAAATTAAAAACTAAGATTTAGATGGGAACCAAAGAACCTAGGCATTTCAAAGAACATGTTGGACCCTCTGGATCTGGGAGGTTTGCATAAGAAAAGATTAATGAGATGGCCAAGATAATTAAATATTTATCAAACAAGATATCCAAGATGGAGTTAGATCAGGCCAAACCCGATATTTAAGTTAGGAATCAGTTCAAGAGAAACCCTAAACCTCAGATACAACAAAGACAAATAAAAAATGAAGATAAAAAGATTCAAGCCCCATTTAAAACTGAAAATTTTATGCAGAGGGATGATATAAAAAACTATGAGGAGTTAGAAGAAGACGTGAACAACCTTAGCGACGACGATCTTGAGGCACACTTAACCAGACATGATTATTTAAAATATTTAGATCTAGAATCCCTATTTAATAATGAGGAAACCATTAATAACCATGGAGACTCTGCCTATCAAGGACTCACCGACTCAATAATGGCTGAAATCCAACAAAAGTATAATTTAAGGCCTAGAGAGAAAAATTCTACAAATGATCCACCGAAAAATATTTTTTCACGAAGTAAAATGAATGAGGCAACAATTTCTAAAATGACAACTGAAACACAAGATGTCCAGACAAAACCAGTTGAAACAAAAGAAACACAAACTAAAAAATTGGAAAATACAGAAGCAGAAGTTCCAACCAGAGGAATTGAAAAAACAATCGGAGGTTTGAGTTTAGAAAATGAACTTAATAAAATTTAAATCCCCATGCCTCTAGTTGTTCTTGTAAAAAAATCCGATGTATAGAAAGAAAAATGATAAAATGATAAATTTTTCTGATGGTGAATGTCACGCATATGTTATTAATCTACAAGATGAAAGACCTATGATCATGTTTCATCCACATATCGAAAACACAAAGGATTCTCTTTCTCCATTTTATATTACACTAATTCTGCATGACCATTTACTCCACAATTGCATGTTAGATTCTGGAGCCTCTCATAATTTAATGCCTAAAATTATCATGAAGAAATTGGGGCTCAAAATTACTAGACCTTATCAAGACTTGTATTCGTTTGATTCCAGAAAAGTGAAGTGTCTAGGAATGATCAAATATTTGGTAGTAAATCTTGCACAGATCCTTGTAAAAAGTATCCTTATGGATGTAGTCATTGTTGACGTCCCTGCCAAGTACGACATGCTGCTATCCAGGTCTTGGGGTGCCAAATTAGGAGGATCCCTTCAGCTGGACATGACTTATGCTACGATCCCAATTTTCGGTGTACAATTCACATGACTCTATAGAGAAACTAGACTAGCGTATACGGTAAGTGACCCTAAATATCCAAATAATTACCCAGTCTATGCTGCTAATCAGGACTTAGGAAATTGTGTATTATCAATAGATGACGATTTCAAAGAATGTACAGAAGAAGAAAATAAAAAAGTAGAAAAAACAAGGAAAAATGTAAATAGTAGAGAAGGAATATGTAATTTTTCTTTTATGGTGCTTCGTCCTACGATTGAGAAGGGGGTGGAGTATTATTTGTAGTGCCAGGAGACAAGTACATTATTCCCTTCTCATATAGATTATGGTGGGACATTGATTATACAAATAATGTATGTGAATATGAAGCTCTAGTCTTAGGATTAGAAGCTGTCGGAAAGTTAAAAATTGAACATAAAATAGTTTATGGTCATGCAGAACTTATTGTGAAACAAGTAAAATAGTAGTATCAAGTCAAGAATCCAAGGATGAGATCATATCGAAATTGTGCCTGGGATTTGATAGAGAATTTATTCTCATCCTTTAATATTCACTTTATTCCTAGAATGGAAAATCAACAGGCCGATTCTTTAGCCAAAGTTGTTGAGACCTTTGTACCACCTACTGTCCTAAAACAAAAATATTACATCGAGATGAGACATAGAACCTTGATTCTGAACAACGTTCAACACTGGTAAGTTTTCTAGGATGATGAACAAATTAAACAATTTCTGGAAATGATTGATGAATTTTCTGAAACTCACATAGATCAGGAAAACCAAAATGATCCCACTTGGATTATGCAAGAAGGTGAAGACCCACAAAAATTCCAGGATAATATTGAAAACCACTGCATGCTCATGCTTAAGAACAATCAAATACCTAGAGGTATGATACCCTTAGAGAGATTATCTGACCATCATGGCATACCTTTAAAATCTACCTTACGACCTCATCTTGAAGAGGTCGAGGACTTGTTACAAGGGAAAAGATCTCTATGGCCAAGGGTAAACCACAACAGATAGATATGACTGCAAAAATCAACTCAATTCCAACATGTGCTATATAAACTAATGTGCAATACGAGGAAGAAGCCTACCTCGATCCAATTGTTTGATGTCGTTCCACCGTTGAGCACTTTGACCCAAAGCATTACACCTACAAGAACTGCTCAAAAAACAAGTGATGCAAGTATATAGTGACAATATATATAAAATGAGTTACCACATCAGAGAACACAATCCATTAATAAACATTACAAACATGCCCATGGATAATAATAATATATTTGCAAGATATCGATAGGACGGGAAAGGAGTATTTCTATTAATAATTGATCAACAGAAGTATTAACATTACAGACTTCCATGTCGGCACAGTTCGAAACCAAGAAACCAAATCCCTTCCAACTGGTTCTCCACCACTTCAATCCTCCACCAAAGGCAAGCTCATAGAAAAGAGGTAATGAGGTCCTCTTGAGAACAAGGAAAGAGCTTGAGTGTTGAAAACTGTGTTCAGACTTGAGGGACAAAGGGATGCAGACTCAATATGAAGTAATTTCTCTGGAGTAACTTTGCTCTCAAAGTTGAATGCTTTCTCCTCTTTTTCCATAGCTCGATATTGTGTTCTTATAGCCTCCAGAATGCAACTGAAGGGTCGATTCAAAATGTTTCCAGTATATGGAAGGCCAAAGATCAGAGATATTCTGTCGCGACATGGAAACCTGACATCATTTTGTATTTTCTGTCACAAATCCTGATATACGTGGGTTGTAGTGGAGCAACAAGCGTATACGCATCTTGCAAAGCAGTTAGGGAGCATATCTGTGGAAAAATATATATTTTTGGCTTTGTATTTATCAAAAAGGGGGTTGATAAGTCTGCATAGGGAAATGGAAAAAAGATCTTTGTGCAAGATAGAAATTGTGAGGAAAATCTTGCTATAACAGATGCCCCCTAATGTGTGAGATCAGAGGAGTATCTGTGATGGTCGAAAAACATTATAAATAACATAGAAGTGGAGTGGTAGAGAACCAGCTGGACGAACTCAATTGCTCATTACATTATGTACTGACTTTGCATACATGGCTTCCAAGAATACAATGCATATCCATGTAGAAAATATACCAACAAGTGTTCATGGCCATGAGTAGGCAAGTATAAATGTAGTTACATGTCAATAGTTGTCATAGTCATGAACAAGGCCTAGTGAAACCAGTCTCAAAATCAATCTGAAGATATCTATATACCATGGAGTACAATCTAATATACCATGATTGTTGAAGTCAAATAGGTACTGGTCCAATGAAATGGAAGCAACAACTCAGGAAAGATGTGTCCACAAAGTGATGTCTTCAAATCTTCAATACAATCCTCCAATGGTGCAAGTCTTCATCATGTGAATAAATGAGTTGAGGTCGAACACGATGAGACACAGTTTGATTACCAGTCATTGAGGTATATCGTTAACAAACGCAAGACAACCTACCAATGATGAAAGTAGTTATCAAGGCACCGAGTACATCTCTACAAATGTGAATAAAGGAGTTGGTGTCAAACACTTGAGAGATCCATTGATCAGGAGACATTGATGTATTCCCATCTGTCAATGGTGAGAGATCCTACCACTAATGACTGCAAGCCTCAAGGTACTCATAAAACTCTAGGTCTCGTATCCAGAATACATCAGTTGAAGTCAATGGAAAGAGACCCACTGAAAGGAGAGCATTAAGGAATCTCTCATCAGTCAGTACGAGGAACAAAGTAGGAGCTTCATGATTTGGTGGAGATCGGACAAAGAACATGTTCATGAACCAACGACCCTATGCATCTTTCGCAAGTGCCAAATGAAAGCGGTACATGAAAAAGACCCTCTGAATAGCAGCCAATGATGAAAATTGCTGACAAAGGCGAGGAAACCACCAATAAGGCTAATGGAATCCAAGACACTGCACAAATCCCAAAGTGTGAATAGATGTCTTGCCGTCGAACACAAGGGACACCACCCAGTCAACGACCCATGATTAAATGTTGATTGTTGGGTTCAAGGTGACCTACAAATGATGAAAGTAGGGCCAGGGTGCATCATAAGACCAAAGTATCATGTGATTATGAGACAAACTGAGGGTATGGCTGACATGCAAAGTCAATATTTCTGAGGAGTGGTTGACACAGGTTGATAGACTTCCTTTGAACAAGAGCATGAGACATACGGTGGACTCTGACAGCATAGATTTAATGATGTGACAACTAGATGCAGGAGGCATCCATAATGTTCTCTATAGTGACTGGAAGATTAACCAGTCAGTAGAGAAAATTATGAATGGAGGTTAATGCGTCGCAATAAATGGGTTCATACCTAAGGCGTAAAAAGTGGTTATTGAAGGATAATGGAAAACTGCACGATGTAGTGAATACCTATCCTATATGCTAGGTTATGAATATACCTGCCTGAGGAGACGAACGACCAACCATGACGTTGAAATCTTTAATAAAATTAAGTCGAAACTACAAAAACCAGCTTAAAACCATTTTTGAATTAGTCCATTAGACAAAATAATAGCATAAAACTATATCAAATGGGTAAAAATGTTTTATAAATAGTAATAAAATCAAAATTTACTGTAATATAGGAACTAGAAAAGATCCTAAACTGGTCAATATATCTAAATACCTTCCAGCCCAAATGAAGAATAAGTACGCCGAGTTCGTTAAGAAATACAAAGATGTTTATGCGTGGTCCTATGACGATCTGAAAACTTATGATACCTCTGTTATTGAACATAATATTCCTTTGAAACATGGTATCAAAACTTTCAAGAAGAAACTCAGAAATACAAATCCTATCCTCCTTCCAGTGATAGAAAGAGAAGTTAAGAAGCTTCTCGATGCAAAAATTATCGTTCCACTCAGGTATTTTGAATGGCTAGCGAATTTGATACCTGTCAGAAAGAAAAATGGTGAAATAAGACTCTGTGTAGATTTCAGAAACTTAAATCGGTCATCCCTCAAAGACAACTACCCTTTGCCAAAAATGGATCATGTTCTAGAAAAAGTAGTTGGATCTAACATATGTCCATGATTGATGGTTTTTCCGAATACAATCAAATTTTTGTCCATGAAGACGACAAAGAAAAAACTATGTTTACCACTTTGTGGGGAACTTTCATGTACGATAAAATGCCATTTGGTTTGATGAATGCAGGGGCTAATTTCCAAAGAGCAATGGACATTGATTTCATCAGAGAAAGAGATAAGTTTGTCATTATTTATCTCGATGATTTGATGGTTTTTTCTAACATTGATGCAAAACATCCGTTGCACCTCAAGTAGACCTTCAAAAAATGAAGAAAATTTGGTTTCTCTTAACCCCAAGAAATCACATTTTTCTATGCAAGAAGGTAAGAGCTTGGGTCATATAGTGTCAAAAGAAGGAATTAAGGTCGACCCTAAGTGGGTTGAGGCTATAGACACTATCAATAATCCTAGGAACATAAAATAAATTCAATCCTTTTTAGGAAAGATAATTTTTTTGAGAAGATTCATTCCCAATTTTGATGAAATAATTAAGTTGATTACATATATGTTGAAGAAGGATAGAGAATTGAAATGGACCTCTGAAGCTAAATAATCATTCGAGTGAGTCAAGAAAGCTATAGGAGGAGCATCGATGTTGGCAAGTCCAGACTATATGAAGGAATTCCTGATCTTTCTGTTCGCTTCTGAACATACTATCTCAGCAATGCTCCTACAAAATAATGAAGAAGGCTTCGAGCAGTCGATAGCCTTTTTCAGTAAGAGTCTCAGAAATGCAGAATTAAAGTATGATATACTTGAAAAACATGCGTACGTAGTGATGAAATCCATCAAATCATTCAGGACATATTTGTTGCACTCCAAAATAATTGCTTATGTGCCAACAAGTGATGTCAATGACATATTGGTTCAACCAGACAATGTCGAAAAGAGAGACCGGTGGTTATCTAAAATTCAGGAGTTTGATCTAGAAGTAAATCCGACCAAACTGGTCAAAGGTCAAGGCTTGACAAAATTGTTAGCCGAATCGAATTTCAGAGCACTCGGGATAAACCACCTAGAATCACATAGATATCTTATAGATATAGAGGAGCTTGATGGTCAAACACCTACGATTCAGATTCAATATAAGTTTTCATCCTCTACTTGTTATTGCAATATTGTTTCATACCTCCTGACCCTTCAGTGCCCAAATGATATGACTCATCCAAAGCAATAAATTTGAAGCTAAACGTAGTCAAATATTGTATTGTTGAAGACCAACTGCACTGGAAGGATCCCCTAGGTTTTTTGTTAAGTTGCTTAATAGAATCTGAAACAGAAGGTGTCATAAATTAATTTCATGAAGGGGTGTGTGGAGGACACCACGCCTGGAGGGAAATGACCTACAATATTTTAAGAGATGGATATTATTGGCCAAAATTATTTACTGACATGAATGCCAAGGTCAGAGCGTGCAACTCTTGCCAACTATTCTCTGGTAAGAAAAATCTCCTTGTACTACCTTTAGTCCTGGTCAAAGAAAAATATCCCTTTATACAATGGGGCCTATATTTCATTGGAGAAATCCATCTGCAATCAAGCACCCAACATAAATGGATTTTAACAGCTACTGATTATTTCTTGAAGTGGGTCAAATCCATTCCAACTCAGAATGCTATGGATTCAGTGGTAATAAAATTCTTGGAAGAGAACATCCCATCGAGATTTGGTTGTCCTCAAAAAATAGTCATTGAAAATGCCCAAGATTTCAAATCTATGTCGATGGTCAATTTACACCAAAAAAACAACATTGTGCTAGAACATTCTACAACCTATTATCCTCAGGGGAATGGGTTGTCCGAATCATCCAACAAGAGCCTGATGACCATAATAAAAAAAGTGTTGACATAAAATAAGAAGGCTTGTCACGTTCACTTGAAATACGCCTTATGGGTCAATCAAATTCACACCAAGAAATCAATAGGTATGTCCCCTTTTCAAATGGTTTATGGTACTGACGTCGTCCATCTTTTCAATCTCGCTCTTCCTATGATGAAGCTCTGGAAAGACACAAATGAAGAGCCAAATGACATTACAAGAAGGATAAATCAAATAATCGAAGTCCAACAAAAGAGGGCCGAAGTAGATGACAAACTTCAGAAGTACCAAGATAATATGAAGAATATTTTTTATAAAAAGGCTAAAGATGGGGAGTCTCTTCCTGGAGATCTAGTTTTAAAGTGGGATGCTAGAAAAGAATATGCAGGGAAACACAACAAGTTCAACCATATCTGGTTTGGTCCATTCAGGATTGCAACTACCGAGGGAAAAAATTCCTTCTTACTGGAAAACCTCGACGAAAAGATTCTTGACGCTCCTATCAATGGGAGTTACCTAAAATGTTTTATGCAATAATCATATTTCAGATGTCCATTGTATATACTGTTTCGGTTTCCATGTTTCGATTTGAAATTTTATTTTTGTTTTGTAAATTATCCAATTTTTACTTTTACTGTAAATAAACTAGGGTTACTTGATATCATCAAAACAAAAATATAAAAAAATATATTCCACATATCATTTCTATTTTGTGGAATTTTCTGACGTGTCCCATTTTTGTTCCCATGAAGAATACTTACTGTAAGTTAATGAGATAAAGATGTATCAAAACATTTACTTTCTCTCAAACATGTGATAAACCAATGATTTACTTGATTGAAAATATAAAGGAAATTTGAGGTATGAACTCCTACCCCACTAGTCTGAGCTAAAATTTCAAAGGAATCTTACTGAATATAAAAGGGGTTTTACTCATATAGATATTTTCATATGATCAAAGATTAGAGAAGTAGGAAATTACAACTCAATTATGAAACCTTCTTTGAATGAAATAAAAATGAAAAAAAAAAAAAAAGAATAAAAAGGGGCTTAAAGGGGAAGTTTGAGAATCAATAAACAAACTGGTGTGGGGATGACATTCTTTTGCATAAGATCCTCTGAATCTTCGTTATGTTTTATTCTACATATCACCGAGCTGTTATCCCTTTCTGATTTTCACTACTTTTCTATAGTCTTCATAAGAAATAAAGAATCTCACCTTGACTCTGAAAACCTAAAAACATATCTTCAAAACGAGATTAGGAGAAAGTATTTATGTTCCTCTGATTTTAACTGAAAGAAAGTATGTCTAAGCTAATCCTGGTAACTTTAGCTCTTCTATCTAGTTTTAAACTGACTAATTCTCTCAAGTTTGATCCCTAAAATTCAAAATCCTTATAAAATCTTCCTTATAGGCGAAGATGTATTGAAGACTGGAAGAAAATTAGTTTCAGAGCATGCTTAAAAAATCATGACAGGGCTTCCTTTTGAAAAATTTTAAGTAGATATCATCCCGTGTATGATACATACAGATTGATTTCCCCCACTTCTAAATATTGAAAATATAAGAAATATGGTGAAAGGAAATTCATAATATGATTGCCCCCATCTAGTCCAAGACAAATGGTGAAAGTCGAAATTCGATTGCCCCCATTTTGTCCAAAAAGAGATGGTGAAAGGAAATTCATAAAATGATTTCCCTCATCTCAACAAAAAGAAAAAGTACGAATTGAAGTGGTGGAAGAAAATTCAATGGGAGAAGTAGATAACTTCATCGGGGTACTGAACAAGCTCACTGGCAGTCAAGCAATGTCTATGATATCTGTATGGTTGTCATACATATCTACATTACATAATATTACATCTAATTCTCTTTCCAGAAATATTTACATTCTGAACCAACGAGGGATCCCCTAAATAATATGTTACATATACTTAACCTTGATGTGAACGAAATCGATCAAAATATGATATTTCGACTAAAGTTATTTTGATTATCTTAAGAAAATCCAAACTCAGTTTTAGGAAAGGGAAATTTTAAATAGCCTAACTTGAGATAAAATATTAGGTGTGTTTTGAAGGCTTCCTGAGGTTCAGTTGAAGTTCAATTTTTCTGAGTATGATTAATCCCTAAAGGTGTTTCCCAGAAATGTAATAATGACTCCATTTACCCAATAAAGAAACTTAGTCTATTGTTCTTCCACATCTCATAGGGAGATGTGATCCCCAGATGGAGCCAATGTTGGAACACATATAATTCTGAACTTTTGAGCTTCACATTGTCCACTTCATGAAAGTATAATATTTCCCAAAATAGTAACTTAGAAATAACTTTCGATTTAAAAAAAAAATTACATTTCTAGTTAAATAGTAATAAGGCACGCGTAATATCCGTCGTTGATGAAGTTTTTACATTTGATTGAACGATCCTAATATCTCTGTAAGTTTTGGAGCCGCCTAATTGTTAAAGAGGGAAATCACTAAAGGTCCCTCTAGAGCTTTGCGCTTCGGCCATTTCGATAAGTCGTAACGATAAAATCCCCAAAACCTAAAAGTGCACATTGATCACTTTTCCTAAACCTTTAAAGGACATGAGTCGTAGTACACGTGTATCTTTAGATTCTTCCCTGAGTTGATACATGGAACCCATTTCTGACGTTTTTGTTTGGAGATTCATATGTTTCCAAGTAACACGTGGCACTTCCCTTTTCTCGACACGTCATCTAGAATGACGTCAACTGCGACACGTCACTACAGGAGATGACCCTTAGGAAATACAACAAAGAAATAATTTACAAATCACCGAAGCACCAAAATGTTGAAGTATTAAACTTTAATTAATTAAGATAATCATGGTCAAGAGATATTTAATAACTTCACACTTAAGGGTTCAGACGTTTACCCCTCATCGTATCCCAAAATATCCGAAGTTTGAATTTCCGAAACACTTAAAGTTAAATATGAATAATTAAGACTTAAAATCGATTACCAGATAATTAATCACTTCACAGTTTCGGGGATTTCCTCTTGAGCTACATTTAAAGTTACCGAAGTCTAAACTCCCAAAGCACTTGAAGTTAACACACCTTTTTAAACAGGATTAATTAAGGTTTTAAAGGCGATTATTCAGGGATTAACCTTTGCAGATTCGTGATTTAGGAAATTTTCACTTTGTCTCACCTAAAACTCCCGAACATGAATCGTCGAATATTAATGGCATTTATGACTAATTAACGGTAGTAATTCAAACACAGATCATGGATCGCTAGGTATACTTTTTCATTAAAGTCAATAAATTTTTAGTCAGAAAGGCTATACTAGAATCAATGCATCTGATGTGAATAAAAAATATTTTGATTTTGAATTCATTTTCACCTTCCGCAAATTAGCAATTTTTATTTGATTGAGAATCTCACACAATTCCTCTACACCATGTAACCTCCTGATGCGGATGGAAAAGTTTCAAATCCAAATGTGGACATTCTGTCAGACACTACGCGGTGAGACATAGACTCTGTTAAATCTCAGACACATGTGTTCGAGGTTCTGGAACATGAAATTGTGATGAAGATGATGATACTCATACAACTAAGCTCAGATACATAGTTCAGTCAAAGCTACACAAGATTTTTCCACGATTGAGGCTCATGCCGTATAATGACATGATAAGCTGGGCTTTGGAGAACATCGACGTCCAAACCAGGAGCATCACCAACCACCAGAAAGTCACCATTGGTTCTTTCCAACTGGAACACCTCCAAGTAATGTATAATCTATCTCCCGATTCTAAATATAATTACAATGTTGCATTTATTTTGGAGTTTGAGCAAAAGGAGTGCATACAATATGACAAGATTTATCTCCATATCATCAGATTCTTGTGGGGGAACCCAAAGAAGTTCAGGGTTGAATCTCATGGTATGTATGCCACAACAACATTGGATGTTCACATGATTTACGTAGCCAAGATTCTCTGTATATTGTTCGGGAAGAAGAGTCCTACTCATTTCCCGGTGGGATGGGTATCGATCATGCATAAGGTGGCTATGGCATACACTTTTAATTGGGCGAAAATTCTGTCAGACAACTTGGCCAAAGAAATTATTGAATACAAATGGAGAAATAAAAGGGGAAGCCCACCCCATTCTATATGTCTGCATATGTCATGGATGCCATCTTTTTCATGACTCATTTCCCATTGATGAATTGGAGCAGGAACCCGACCAGTGTAGAGCCTATTCACTTCTACCATTCCAAATTGTGGGAGGGAAAATCCAAAGATTTATTTTACAAAATATGTCATAATGTAGTGGTTCATGTTCATATAGCCCTATATGGTCACCCACCTCCTCGAATTTCAGACAGGATTATGGGAAATCTGGGCACACTAGTAGATTTGTTCATTAAATAAAACTTCTCTTATATCAGGGTTTTTGGATTCTTAGTCCCTCCCCATGATCTCTCGATATTTTTACCAGACTAGCTGGTATGCCGAGAAGCAGCTTACTAGACAGTAATGGGAGGCATCAGCAAGGAGCTGAAGGAAGCCCAGAAAAAGGTATGGCCTACCTTCCCTATCTAGGTTGATATGTTTTCACTATTGGATTTCGGTCACTCCAAAGTGGAGGCTGCAGCTTTGGAAGATGTCAAATTGGTTGACATCGAATTCAAAAGGAATGACCCACACAAAATCGTGGAGAACCTCATGGCCCAATTCAACTTGAAAATATATGTGCATGAAAACTTCCCATATGATGAAATATTCAGGGGAGTTAGGTCTTACGAGGAGGTACTAAACATATTCCAAACTTTGTCCCCAGATCAGCAGGCGAGTTTCCTCAGTTTCCAAAGACACGGGTGAAACAGTTTATTGAAAAGACTACAAGGAGAATCAATAGCCACTCCTTCTGCACAGGAATATATATGTCCAGGTTTTGAACCAGGGTACTATGGTAAACTGAATATTGAGGAAACCCCAAAGAGATCCAAGGTTTTGACTCAATTATTGGAAGCCCCATTATCAGAACAACTAAGCCCCTAGGCCCTAGGTCATCTCAAAAATTACCTAAAGCAAGGATAGGATGCATCTCCTTCGACAAAAGCCACACCTTCTACCAATACAGTAGAGAAACAACCATCTAGGGAGATCGGTACTCCTATTACTTCATTGATACCTTTGCAGTCTAGTTTTGGAAATCCTAGTTCCGAAGTCATTTTTGTGGGTGATCTTACCCCAATATTTCCCGAATAGATGCCTCCTTTGGACTTCTTCTCTAGCAAGAAATGGAGGGCCATCATCAAAAGAGAATCAAAACATAAAAATGGGGTAATAAACAAAAGGCATAGGATTTTATATGACGAAAATAATCGCGACAATTCAAAATTCATGAAGGAAGTTGCAGGTTCATTGGGTGCCTTTGCCACTGCAAATTAATGGTCAGTGGAGAATTTGGCAGAGCAACTAAGACATAAAATCTTACTGGTGGGAAAGTTTCAATATCAAATGTTGGCCATAGAACAGACTGTAAAGAATAATATGAGCCAAGACTTTGAACAAATCAGAGCTTCTGACTGGCATCAAATCCAACTGTTGCGGGCTAACCTCGAGGAACTCCATCAAAATTCACAAGCCAACAAAGGATTGGTCACTCAATGTGATGAGTTAATAAGTAAATTGAAAGCTAGGTTAGACCTGACTGAAGGTACATCCGTAGATATCTCAGCCTTTCAGACTAAGGCACTGGAAATAAACGAAAAAATGGAAATGGCCCAGCAAGATCTTTTTATGAAGGTTTATGCCATCCAGAAGTGATACCAGGAAGTAGAACTTTCTCTGAAGGATATATATATCAAGGAAGGAGAAGCTCTCTCAGCCCGAGATAAGTTTCAAGAATCCATCATATTGGCACAAAAAGATAATGTCCCTGATTTTCCTCAACTTTCCCCTTCTGAACAAATAAGAGGTGATATGGCCCTGAAGGTATGGAAAATGAATTTGGTAGAGAGAAAGAGATTATCCCGGGAGGTGAATGATGCTTGCCAAGAAGCATTGTCACCCTTAGACAAAAAAATAATTGATTTTTTGGGAAGAAATATCATGAAGGCCCCGAGGAAAATCGATATTGAAATGAACCAGCATAATTCTAAAAAGAACAAGGAAGAAACTCTGGCATCCATTCAGGAAATGAGCCAGATCAATATTATTAAGACTAATAAATGGATAGTAAACCCAAGTTCATAGTCCCAAGCCATAGCTCAAGAGGTGAAAAGGATCCAAGGGAATCTACCTCAAGTAGAAAGGAAATTATACAACTTTGAGGTGAATGAAACAATTGAGCCATCAAGGTTGGTGGTGGAATTTTTAAATAGATGCAACCAATGCATTGAGAATGGAAAAACAAGCACAATGGGGAGCAAGTAAGAAAGTGTCATTGCGTTACTAAACATAGATGGATGGATAGATGGAAACAAAGATACAAAAACCAAGACATTATGTCAAATTATTCAGAAGACCAGACGACAGATGTGTCCATCCTAAAGGAATGAGGAAAATAAATGTTTTTTCCAGTAGGTGAAGAGACAGAATAAAATGCCAGTAAATCTCATCGGACTTTACAAACTGCTATCTTATTTATGAATTATGTTATTTTAATTAAATATTGTAAGAAGTCCAACTATTTTTAGTTGTGATAGATTTTGTATAAATGCATACATTTAAGATATATGGAGGGATGCTTCTTGTCAAATGTAATAGAGAAAAATCTCCTTTTTGAGTATTAATACAAGTGCAGACAATGGTTCCAAATTCTGTTCAGTTTGAGTTATGTGTTTCTCCAGTATTTTCATATCTCTGAATTTCCTTATGTAATTCTTGATAAGTGATTGATCGCAATTTAGTATCACAACTATTGTAATCATATTATCACAGTAATTTGTTAAGTGAGAATTTTTTCCTCTGTAATTGTTGTAAGTAATACAAGACCGACAAGTTATTTGAATTGTTGCATCTTATATCATGTTCAAGGGTGAACTCTTTATTTTCTTCTACTACAAACAAGGTGAGACTCATCTTCCATTGATGCCTAGATTTGTTTAATGGTTTTGTAAGTTTCTCCCACACCATTTGATATCACAATTGGGACTGAGACAACGAAATACGATCTTTGTACTGTCTTATTATTAATTTCATTTAAGTATTTTTATTATATAACTAAAGGTAGAAAAATCACTTTCTTAAAACAATCTTTTAAACTTTCCTGATGCCTGACATTACTCTTTGATCCTTAAGTTTAATCTCAGGAACAACATAAAACATCTTTGGTGTTATTATGAAGTTTGTGCTCCCATGTGTTGTAAGCTAGACTCTTTCTCCGAAAGGCCTTCCTTCCATGGTTTGGGTTGATTTCTCTTTATGTTGTTGCTTTTCCCTAATCCTTAACTGCTCCAACACATTTTTGACCTCCTACACTTGCTAAAAAATTGAATCTCGATGCTTCTCCGCTTTCTCCCACACCTCTGACAGTCTATCCTCAATCGTTATCGTGACTAACTCCACATTATCTATGGTTAGTGATGTATGAGAAGGTGGTTTGTGTGCCTTTTTCTTCTTACTGGAGCCATTGATTTTCTCTCCTGTCCTCTTTCCTTGGGCCTTAGATGGCTCAGATGTTTTTGGAATCTGAGTATCTCTATCAGTTTCCTGCCCCATTTCTTCTTCTTCAGGAATCTTCTATGTCCATGTCCCTACTTATTCAGTGCACACTTTTTCCACCATGTTTGTTGGTGCTAGCTCCATGCACGATGGATCCTATGTGGAACCACCCTGTGGTCCTATTTGCATCCTTGGTTTTTTATTGGGTGGGTTTCTTCCCCCCACTGGGCCTTGCATGAACTTCTTCTTCTTGTTTTCTCCATTTGTGCTTGTCTTCTGCACGGGGACTATTCTACCCAGCGTCTAATTTTTTTTTCTTGGAACTGCTTTTGGGATCACATACACTTTCCATTCCTCAGGCTACTCCTAGACCCCCATATATATGTTAATGTTTGATGCCATTATTATAGTTCTTTTCATTTCAATAGATAAGAGCAACATAAGAACAAGATCACTAAGAAATACACATTAACAAGAGATAGAGCATTTATCTTGGGAAACCCTCTAGGGGAAGAAAACCCAGCAAACACTTCCTTATCATAAATTGCCAATACAATGTCAAGAGATAACTCAAACCAATACAGATAGTCCTCTCCAAAATATGCGCCACTCTTCTCCCTCTCTCCAACTGGTAAGTTGCATCTTGCCTCTTAGAAAATGAGCAAGTGTGTTGTGTGATAAAGTGAGGCACTAGCCTCTCTATATATACAAGTCTGGCACGTGTGAAGTGTCTTCACTGGCAGGGCCAACCTCTCACTCTGGGTGGGTAAACCCAACTTTATTATATTTATGGGTCTCAATAATAACTGTTGGGGCTGACTTCTTATTCTGCCTATTACAATTGTCTGTTGACCAATCCGCAAAAGGTGATTTGGTCCTAATACAATTATCGACATGATTAATCCACTATGGGGATTAATCTTATAAATAATATATCAAGTATAATAAGAATACTCTTTGCAGTTACATTATTTCAACACTCCCCCTTAACAAGAAGGGTATTCTTCAACAACATTAGGCGAGAGAGTTTTGCATCATTAGTGGCATTAGGAGGATAGTATCGTCAATATCATCTTGGAACATTAGCTGGCATATTTACAAGTCATCGGAATTTTTTTTCATTGGCAGCATCGTCATTCTCGAAAGAATGCCATCATCATCTTCATCAATATGTATCAGTAAAAACAATGATACCTCATCACACCACTAGGCTAGCACATCAAAGTACTACAGTGGCTCAATGTCACAGTTGTTAAGCTGGTAGCTCAGTGTCAGTCACATATTTCTTTACGTCTAACAAATAGGTCAGAAGAAAGGTATATATCATCTTGCTTTACATCCAACAACTATGTCAGAAGCAAGGAATCGTCTTGCTTTATGTCTAACAACTAGGTCAGAAGCAAGGAACACATCAACATCTTGCTTTATGTCTAACAACGAGGTCAGAAGCAAGGAATAATCTTGCTTTACATCTAACAACTAGGTCAGAAGCAAGGAACACATCATCATCTTTCTTTACGTCTAACAACGAGGTCAGAAGCAAGGAATCATCTTGCTTTACATCTAACAACTAGGTCAGAAGCAAGGAACACATCATCATCCTACTTTACATCTAAAAACGAGGTCAGAAGCAAGGAATCATCTTGCTTTACATCTAACAACTAAGTCAGAAGAAAGGAACACATCATCATCTTGTTCTACGTCTAACAATGAGGTCAGAAGTAAGGAATCATCTTGCTTTACGTCTAACAACTAGGTCAGAAGCAAGGAACAGACATCGTCTTGCTTTACGTCTAACAGCGAGGTCAAAAGAAATGACTCATCTTGCTTTATGTCTAACAACGAGGCCAGAAGAAAGGAACATATATACTCCCCCTTTCAGGGAGGGTCCTTTCAGACTATACCAAGCTTATCTCGAAAGTGTTCAAACTTTACACGAGATAGAGGTTTGGTTAACACATCAGCAACCTATTCATCCATGCTAATATACATGAGCTTCAAGGCTCCTCTCTGCACCATGTCACGGATGTAATGATAGTGAATCTCTATGTGCTTCTACCTGTCATGCAATACGGGATTCTCTGTCATCTTTATGCAGCTCTGGTTGTCACATAGGATCGTGGTTGCTTCCATTTCTAGGTAAAATAAACCGATCAGCAATTTTCAAAGCCATATAGCTTCGCAGCTAGCAGAACATGCGACAATGTACTCTGCTTTCGCTGTGCTGAGAGCAATACTGGATTGCCTCCTACTCTGCCATGAGATCATGGCTGATCCCAAACTGAAACAACATCCGGAAGGGATTTTTCTATCAACAACGCTTCCTGCACAATTTGCATCAGTGTATCCACTCAATGTGAATTTTTGATCTCCATTATAGCTGAGACCATAATCTATTGTACCTTTAAGGTACCTCATCACATGTTTTGCAGCCACTAGATGAACATGTCTAGGCTCTACCAGAAGCTGACTCAAGGTGTTCACTACAAAACAAATGTCTGGTCTGGTGTTCGTCAGGTACATTAGTGATCCAATATTTTGTCTGTACAATGTGGCATCTATCAAGTCTGACGAAGTATCGACCAGCAGCTTCAACTTCGTTTCCATGGGTGTATTCATGGACTTAGATTCTATCATGTCGAATCTCTTTAAGATTTTGACTGTGTACTTCCCTTGGTTAAGGAAGATCCTTTTTGGACTCTACCATACCTCAAGGCCTAAGAAGTAATGCATTAGGCCAAGGTATTTCATTTCAAATTCTGTGACAAGTCTCTTTTTACATTCAGTGATGAGATTTTATTCTCCAGTTAAGAATAAGTCATCCACACACAGTGGTAAGATTACTAGTTCATTATCCATAATTTTGAAATGGAGATTTGAGTCTGCTTTACTCTTGGTAAAGCCTAAGCTCATCAAGAAACTGTCTATACAGCCATACCAAGCTCTAGGGGCTTGCTTCAATCCATATAAGTCTTTCTTCAATCTACAGACATGAGACTTCTTTTCTTCAACCTCAAATCCTTGGGGTTGCTCTATATACACTTCATCTTCGATAACACCATTCAAGAAAGCTATCTTCACGTCCATCTGGTGCAACTTCCATTTCATCCTAGCTACAAGAGCTATGATGGTCCTGATCAAAGTGTATCTGGCCACAGGAGCGAATGTATCTTCATAATCAATGCCTTCCTTCTGGGAAAATCCATGAACGACAAATCTTGCTTTAAATTTCTCAATACTTCCATCAGCAGCATGTTTTATTTTGAAGAGCCATTTTGATGATACCACATCCTTACTTTTTGGTCTGGGAACTATTTCCCATACATCATTCTTTATTATGGATTGGTATTCCTTTGTCATGGCATCTGCCCATTCCTTCTTTTGAATGGCTTCTTCAAAGAATGTAGGCTCTTCATCTAGTATATTACACATCAAAGTCATGGTTCCTTCTGGGACACCATACTTCTCTCCATCTTGAATAAGCTCTCTTTCCCAAGCAGGATTTCTTTTATGGGAGAAGGTCATTTGAGGAGGTTCTTGAACTTCTGTTACATCATGGTCTTCAGGAGTCTCCTCATCAAGGGAAGTTATGACTTCCCTTATTGGTTTTGCAGCCCTGGGAACTTCCCTCACAGATTCTGCAATCCTGGGATTTATAGGTTCCTCTTCATATACTTCTTCAAGATGGCATATTCTTGATTTCTTAAGTGCTTCTTCTTCATCAAAGGTCACGTCCCTGCTGATTTTAATGTGGTGGTGACCAAGTATGTAGATTCTAAAGGCCTTGGAGATCTCACAATATCCCACAAATATTCCCTTCTTTCTGGAGGGTTCTAGCTTGTTTCTTTTCTCTTTTGGTATATCAATAAACACTGGACAACCAAATATTTTGAGATGGCTTAACTCTGGCTCCTTTCCAATGAACATCTCTTTCGGGGTCTTGAACCCAAGTGTGCTATGGGATAATCGATTCTGCACATAAACAACTGCCATTGTTGCTTCTGCCCATAAGCACATAGGAAGATCTTGATCGTGAGTCATGGTCTTTACATCTTCCATAATTGCTCTGTTCTTCCTTTCAGCTACACTGTTTTGTTGAGGATTATAGGGAGTAGTGAGTTCCCTCTTGATCGCAACATCTCTGCAGAAGTTCACGAACTCTTTTAAGGTATATTCTCCTCCATTATCTGACCTGAGTATCTTAATCTTTCTTTCAGAAATATTATCTATCAAGGCTTTGAATTCCTTGAATTTACTGAATATTTCATCTTTATATTTCAAGAAATATATCCAGGTCTTACGAGAATAGTCATCAATAAATTATACATAGTATACATACCTGTTAATGGAGGATGATGGCATTGGGCCACACACGTCTTAATGAATGAGTTCCAATACTCCTTCTGCTTTGCTATCCCTTTTTGGAAAAGGGTTCTTGATATTCTTCCCTTGCGCACATCCATTGAAGATGCCTTCTTGATAAACCTTGAGTTATGGTAAACCTGTGACAACTTTTCATATGTATGGTAGTGCCTTGTAGTTGATGTGGGCTAATCTTCTATGCCAAAGTTTGTATGAGTTTTCGATGGCATGGGTCATGGCAGTTTATAGGTGACCCTTCAACTTATATAAGCCATTTTCTTCATTTTCGATGATGATTGCTTCATTTATGGTTTCTCCCTTAGCCCACATAAGAACTTCTCCATCTATGAAGGAAAATATATAGCCTTTCTTGTCTAAAGCTGATATGGAGAGTAAGTTCTTCTTTAATCCCGGTACACAGAGTACGTCCTTCATTGTTATTGAGTTTTATGAATCTAGCTTGTAGTTTGATTCTCCCACTCCCTTGATGGGATATTGGTAATCATCTCCAAGTGTCACTTTCTGAGAAAACTTCTTTTCTGAAATACAAGAGAGAGTATTTTGCTTACCCGTCATGTGTTTTGATGCACCGCTATCAATGAGCCATGTGTCCTCTCCAAGTGATACAAATCCTGAGAGGGCCGAGATCAAGACATGGTCCTTAATCATCTTCATAGGTGGTTCTTCATCTTCGACTATGTGGGAATGTTGCCTCTTGTGTTTCCTCTTGTGTTCTTCTCTTCTAACTGGAAAATAATTCCCCTTGTGTCCCATCTTATCACAATGATAGCATTGTATGGATGAGAGATCTCTTCCCTTGCGTTGTCCTTTCTTTTAAAAATTTCTTGGATGAGATTCTTTGTTGTTGAATTTGTTTAATGGTTGAAGTTCTCTATGAGTTTCCCTTTTGAAGTAGGGTTTCTTCCTTCCTCCTTTTGTATGAGTAGCTAGGGCTTGATCATCATCCCTTGCTAGTAGTGCTTCATGGTCAGCTACCCTTGTCTCTTCTTGGATGCATTCTTCCCATAAGCTCTCAAATTGTAGTTTCTCCTTTCTGGCACATATCATCTAGATGAAAGCATACCAAGGTCTTGTGAGACCATTTAGGGTCGTCATTACGAATTCGTCTTCATCTATGGTGTCTCCAATCGCTTTTAACTGTTCTTTAATTTCTGAGATCCGAGAGAAATATTATTGAATCATTTCTCCTTTCTGCATCTTGGTATTCTTCAATTAAGATCTTAGATTCATCTTTCAGTTGATGTTCTTTCCTTGATATAGTTTGCTTAGAGAGACAAACATCTCTTTCGAAGTCTTCTTGGATGATACATACGGGATCAGGTGGTCTTTGATTGAATCTGCAATGATTCTTTGAGCCCTGATTGAGTCCTTATAATGCTTTGCTTTCTCTACGGCATCTTCAGGTTCCGCCACTTATTCTTTGATGAATCTTGCTAGATCATTCTCTGTAAGGATCAGATCGATCCTATACTTCTAGGCATGGAAGCTGTCTATGCCTTCCAGTTTCTCAACAAGCTTTGTGCTTGCAAACATCTTGTAATTGAGGCTATGAAAAATGACCAAAAATGAAAATGCTTAGAATCAAGTTTTGACCTTACCAGAAGGTGCGTTTGGCCGAGGCGAGTAGCCTGGTGTACTTGGATCTGAGAAAATCCAATTTTTCCCCCTTCAAATCTGATCTACAGATTTCTATACTGGTGCTTCTGGTACTTCTGGTACTTTGGTACTTCCGGTACTTCTGGTACTGGTTTTCTGGTACTTCTGGTACTTTTGTGAAACTAGGGTTTCACTTTCTGGGAGATCCAGCCACTAAAAAGGTGCGCTCTAAGTTCCAAAATGATCCTTAGGGGAGGGCACAACTTTTTAGGTAGTCTTGGAGCTAAAAAGATTCACTTTTGAAAAACCCTAATTTGCAGGTACTGCAATGGTGATGTTTTTCTCTTGCAAAATATTCTTCCTTCAGGTTGGATCTGATACCATGTTAATTTTTTATGCCATTATTATAGTTCTTTGCATTTCAATAGATAAGAGAAACATAAGAACAAGATCACTGAGAAATACACATTCACAAGAGATACAACATTTATCCTGGGAAACCCTCTATGGGAAGAAAACCCAGCAAAATCTTCCTTATCATAAATTGCCAATACAATGTCAAGAGATAACTCAAACCAATACAGATAGTCCTCTCCAAAATATGCACCACTCTTCTCCCTCTTTCCAACTGGTAAGTTGCAGCTTGCCTCTTAGAAAATGAGCAAGTGTGTTGTGTGATAAAGTGAGGCGCTAGCCTCTCTATATATACAAGTCTGGCACGTGTGAAGTGTCTTCACTGGCAGGGCTGACCTCTCACTTTGGGTGGTTAAACCCACCTTTATTATATTTATGGGTCTCAATAATAACTGTTGGGGCCGACTTCTTATTATGCCTATTACAATTGTCTGTTGACCAATCCACAAAAGGGGATTTGGTCCTAATACAATTATCGACATGATTAATCCACAATGGGTATTAATCTTATAAATAATATATCAATAATAATAAAAATACTCTTTGCAGTTACATTATTTCAACAATATATGTCATGCGTTGTCATGCAGTAACTCAATTGTAGCCACTCCTTGGCTTTGTCCCTCTTTTCCTGAAACCATAGGTTATGACACATTTCCCTGAAGTTGGCAATTTGTCCAAACTCTTGGACATGCTCTGGTAAAATTTGCCATGTATTAGCTATTAGTTCTTGTATTTCTGTGAGATAGCGCATTAACGTATCCGTTTTTTCCTTATTCCTCTTCAGGTCTTGTTGTGGTGATAAATCCCTATATGGACTAGAAAATATGGTTATATTATGCATGCAGATATGACCAAAAGAAACCTACTTTCTACCTTCGTCCCCAGACCTAATCCCCATTTATTTTCAGAAAATACATGGTTAGACCAACATACCTTGTTCTGGATGTTCGATTTCGATCCTTCTTTAAGCTTGGTTGCTTGTTAGCAGCTCTCCTCCCAAGGCTGGCCTGCATACAAAACAAACAACAAACTACACATGCATTTTACCTATAGACCAATGGGTTAGAGATTCAAACATATATTTACTAAACTATGAAGAACTCATATAGTGGGACGGGAAAAGCATTTCTTTATTATTAACTTTAATTAATCAACTTACAATTTCAAAACTGGCCACTGCTCTGCGAACTTGATCCTGGGCTCCTCTTCAAATGTACTCCAACTTCTTTGCTTTGTATCTCTTCTTGCACAAGGATGGCTAAAGGGTTGGGACAATGGGAATGTGCAATTGGGCAGAGTTTCTTTACTCTTTTTCTCCTCCTCCAAATGGGACCCGTAACCCTTCTTTTATAGGCTAGAAGAAGCTAGTTATTTGGATGAACCCTCGGCCATGCATGGCCGGGAGTTTCAGTTAACTCACCCAAAGTTGTGTGTTCCATCGGAAAATTTCCTTTTTACGTTCTTTTATTGGTCCACACGGGTTGTTTTAGGTCAGCTAGCATGTACACGCTATCAGTAATGGATTAGGGCGGGTGGGCCCTTATAAAAGAGGTTTTTTAAAGAGTTGTTCGACAGTGCTTTGGCAAAGAAGGGATCCGATATGGCCTGATGTCAGGTAAGCATGTATGGTGCAAATTAGGGTTATAACAGATGCCCCCTAATGTGTGACGGAAGAAGAGCATCTGATGGCCGTAATACATTACCAATTTTTACTGATGTGTCGAACAAGTGAGCCCAGGGACCGGGAACTGGGAGACGCCGTCTGCAAAATAACAAATTTCTCATCGAGGCAGGCATACCCATGATCGAGATAAAATAGAATCATGGCTACCAATCAAATACACCGTAGATCCATGTCAAATAACTATATAAAGTGTGGCCGTGAAAAATACACAGCGGAGCTACATCTCAAAATCAAAAAGATATACATATAGAGTATCCATGTTCTAGAAGTTGATACGGCCTGATGGTTGGAGATGAGATCTTCAGAGCTCGAGCAACAACTTCAAAACTCAAGGTAGGAGTGTAATATGAGTGTGCGAATTCACTACCTAGAGGTATTCGATAGCTCTTTGGTCATGGAATAGATAATATTGATGATCAAACTGAAGGCTTCATTGATTTCGAACAAGGACTTGATTGGACATTCAGGATGGCTGGGTATGAAGGAAAGAGACAAATTGCAGAGTGGCCAACTCAGGCTTGGTAGAAACTTCCCTTGGACAACAACACGACAAATGATGAGACTTAGGCAGTATGGCATTAATCATAGGTTTACGAAATAGGAGTCAACGCAAACTCTTCATATGTTTGGAAGAATAACCAAACGGAGGAGGACACAACAATATGTAGAGAGAACAGCTTCCTAAGGTCGTATTACATCCCATAGTTTGATAAACAAACAGAAAGATGTGATTTATCCAAGGGTGACTCATTATGCTGCCAATAAAGAAAATACTTTTCCCTTCCTCTTTTTGGGGTATATTTGATTTTTTTGTCTTTTTCAATAATTTTGGAAAAAATAATAAAGGAATGTTACGTTACGATGGAGGAACGAGTGTTACAAACATACAAGTTCAAGGCGCAAGGACAAGACTGATGTTCAGAATAATGATACTTGGGAAAAATCCTCCGAGGGCCAAGGGTGTTAAGACATAGAAGCAAACTGCTACAAGGCTAGCATATAAGGTATGCAAATGCAGTTAACAAAACACACAATGGTAATGTTCTTCGATGTAATTTTAACGAGCCCAGAGAAGGTAAGCTCGGTCGTTTTTCATATTTAGAAAGTCTGAAAAAACATAAAAGGAGACTCCATTGGGGGACCTTTTTCAAAGATAGTCTAGTTGGTTCGAAAAATGGGTAAACTAGCACCGAAAAGACGTCTATTCAAAACCATTTTAACGAGTGTGATAAGGACAAGATCACTCAGCCATTTTTTCATTTTTAAGGAGTCTGAAAAAAGATTAACTATGGATTCTTTCAGGAACGTTCTTATGGACCATTTTAACGAGTGTGAGAGAATAAGGTCACTCGATGATCTTTTCAATTTTAGGGAGTCTCAAAAGATCTTAACTATGGACTCCGTGGGGATTCCTTTTTCGTAAGTTTAGTCCCTTAGGCCCAAAAAAGGGGTAAAATTATACCTGAGAGTACTCTTCTAAAGAACTGAAGTTCCATAGAGTATACCTTTGTTCGTACAGTTGACCGTCTGGACCGAAAAAAGGGTAAACTACTGCTGGACAGACGTGACCTCAAATTTCAGTTTAACGAGCGTGAAAGGCCACAAGATCGCTCGAAAATATTTTCATGCTTAGAGGATATGAAAAGGGATTAAAAGAAGACCTATTATATCTTTGGGAGTCCTGAGGGTGAGGTCAAGAGCGAAAAAGAATCATGCAAATGAGGCTCAAACTCGTAATCAGGAAAAACTACAAGGACTCTCGATCCTACAGTGGTTAGAGACAACATGGATACCATAATGCAACCAGGATCTACCTAGGGCATTCGTGTTCTGGTAAGCTCTACCACCAAGTCGCGACACTTCTAAAGCAGCTATGATGGTTCTATTTCACAACCTGATGGGATTGATCCTATGGAAAAGAAAAAGACAACGAGACACAAAAGTCAGGGTAGAAACCTAACCTATATGTTCAAGTTGATCCTCGAAAAAAATTTCACGGACCGTCGAAAATTACCCAAAACTCAAAAAAATCTATCCCGATACCTGATCATATCCCTCCCATGCAACTCCTGAACCACTCTAAATGGTTTTTAGTTTAAAGAAAATGATAAGGGAGGCCAAAAAAGTGACAAAAAGAGGCCAAAAAAGTGACAAAAAGAGGCCAAAAAGTCTATAAATAGAAGCTGGCAACTCATTATTACCATTGCTAATTTGGAAATTGACTCTAGAGAAAAAAGACCCCCTTTGTCAAAAGCGATGATTCTAGGAGCTATAGTGGATGAAACGAACTTCTGTCTGGACCAAGTAAGTACAAACTCTCTTATCTTGCATTTTAAGTCTTTATTTTTGCATTAGGTTTCATTTTTTAGGGGGGCGTCGACCTTTAAAAGGTCAGCCCTAGATCCACGCAGGTTGTCTCAGGACAGGTCACGTGTACATTTGGGCAAAGTAAAATCTGCATGCATGTACACGTGACTGTCACTATTACAGCCCACGTGGACCCCCTTGTTGAATGAAAAAGGATTAAAAATCAAGGGTTAACTCTCCTGAACCTTGGTGTTTTGCAGGATGTATGTCCATTTGTTTCCATTGCTACGTGCAACATTGTCTGACACTCGTAAGGATGAATCAGTACGATGGTGGGTGCCGAAATATCAGTGGTGGAGGTTTCAACCAGACCCAAAGCTTGCGCTCCAAGGTCTAAAATGGTCGATTCCTCTAGATGTTGATCGGGCACAATTTCTTGTGAATCGGTCGCTTGAAAAGACCCTTGTTGGTCTAGCTTTTGTCTTAGTGGTGGCGGGGGTGGCTCTAGTGTAACCAGTGGTAGGCCAAGAAGCCTTCGTGACTGGCGGAGCTCTTGATCCTCCAGGATGTAAGAATATCAAAGACACACTAGGGTAGTCTAACCATTCAAAAGTAACACACACTAAAACAGTCCCTATAAGATAAGACATACAAACACTAAATTAATTGGAAGAACAGTTACAACAACCAACACTAGAGCAACTTACCGGTGCAAGTGAAACTCGAAAATGGAAGCACCCTCTGGGTATACTCTGTAAAGCGTGGCCTAATGTTTTTCGTAGGTACCATGGTATACCCCCGCAATCACCTGTGTATGTCCCTAAAAAAGATAGGCAACTAGGTTGCCAGCGCGCGAACAGTCACCAGGTGGGTACAGTCGAAAGTTGGGTAGACCACAATGAGCAAGGTATCGAGCCCAAAACCTGTCAAGGGTATCGAAAGAAATTGTTCCAGAAGACAACTGAGGACCTAGAACAGATTCAAGACCCATGAAGCCTCGTGGCAAATGCAATTGACGGAATCCCAAAACAAGCCCTGTATATGTGTTGTCCACTACGATTGGTCCAGCTTTGGAGGAGTAATCTCCACTACCTTTCCGCACGCGACCTCATGTTTATCCCCTGTGTTAGAGGGGGGTCCCTGATAACTTTCACGATACTGGACTTGGACACTCTGTAACTCAGACTCCAATGTTTTATTTTAATGGCCTTGAAGAGTTTCCTCTCCAACCTAATCCAAGGCCCTAATCCTGAACTAGTTGGTTAACCCTACAAACATAAAAGTCTAATAAATTTTAGATTTAGTGTTAATTTTATGGCTTGTCTTATGTCAAGGGGTATGAAAGTGAAACTAATGATGTTTGAAAGATGAAAGTAAAAAATGAACAGAAAGCTGGAAACAAAAACTTTTACTTAATGCAAAATTTCAACAACTTTTCAAAAAAAAAAAAAATTCTAAGATTTTTGAACAGCAAACTCAAAATAGAATTTCACTCGACTACAAGCTACTTATGGTCTAAGTAAACTACAAAGAACTTATGAAAGAAAATAATTTTCCCTAGTTACTAATGCAAAACAACACTTTTCAACCAAACAAGAAAAATGAAAGATTTTTTTTTTTTTAATTTGAACGCTCACAAAGCAAAAAGGAAAAAATATCAAGTCAAAAAACAAGAAAAAATTTTGGCCTAATCACAAATCACAAAGAATCACTTCAATAAATCACACACTAGCAACTTAAAAAAGGACTCTCGCACTTGTCTAAAAACCCTAAAGAAATTTTTTTGATGACAACTTTTAAATGAAAAAGAAAGCTATGGCTAAGATTAACCCTAAGCTGGCCCGCAGGGGTGTAGACCGATTGGAAAGTGCCGTGTAAATGGAAGGAATAATGTAAAATGAGGTCTCAAGGTCGATTCTCACCCCGATTTACCCAGAGGGCGTGCTTGCGGGCGGTGCGTTTCTCCCTAGGGGTTATAAGGCAGCCGGCATGATTCGACCCCGTGTCACGCGAGTACGATACTTTCGCTGTTACCGATTCCCCTAGTTACAAAAAAACAAAAAAAAAAAAGATTAACCCTAAGCTACTGACTGTTAGGACAGAGATTCAAAAACCTGAGAGGTATAACTCTTGTCAAGGGAACGGATGACTGCCTCACCCTCAACAAAAACTATCCTGCACAAGCACATTACTGAAAATTCAACAGCAAGCATATGCACGCGACCTGTGTAGAGCCAGAGGGCATGTACATGCATGCTGGCCTTATACAGGCCGCGTGTATCTCTAAAACTATGAAACAAATAAAAACATACAATCCAAACCATGAAGAGACCACTGATATTGAGAACTAGGATCTCTTGAAGGCTTAGACACTCTCTTTAACAGAAAAAAGGAAAACAATGTAAGGAAAAAATTCTTAAAACAAACCAATCTGAGATGAGACTGCAAACAACCAAGGCTAGAAATATTTCCAGAAAAACCCTGAGAATGACTAATTCTGACAGGGAAGAGGATAACTGCCTCCAAAATTTTCTGGAATCTACATGCTATTGTTACTTCTTTAACTAGCGTTTACACACAGGCTATAAGAAATTAGGGGCTCGTGAAGGCCTTATGCAAGCCATGTGTACCTCTGTGGGTCTCAAAAAAACATAGTCAAGCAAAAATCAGAGATAGCTGGTATGGAAGACCAGACTCTCCGTAAGCTCAGACTTTGCAGAAACTTCAAAAAACAGGAAAGAAAACTAGTCCTTTAAAGATACCCAAAAATATTCCCAGGAACCCTAGAGACTTCTCCAGTATGGTTGTCAATTCTATTGTGGTGGGAAATCCCCCTATGAACTAGTAAATAGGGTTATATTATGCATGTAGATATGACCAAAAGAAACCTACTTTCTACCTTTGTCCCCAGACCTAATCCCCATAAAAAATTTATTTTCAGCAAATACATGGTTAGACCAACATACCTTGTTCCGGACATTCGATGTCGATCCTTCTTTACACTTGATCGCTTGTTAGCAACTCTCCTCCCAAGTCTGACTTGCATACAAAACAAACAGCAAACTACACATGCATTTTACATACAGACCAATGGGTTAGAGATTCAGACATATATTTACTAAACTACGAAGAACTCATATAATGGGACGAGAAAAGAATTTCTTTATTATTAACTTTAATGAATCAACTTACAATGTCGAGACCATCCACTACTCCACGAACCTGATCCTGGGCTCCTCTTCAAATGTCCACCAACTTCTTTTCTTTGTATCTCTTCTTGCACAAGGATGGCTAAAGGGTTGGGACAATGGGAATGTGAAATTGGGCAGAATTTCTTTACTCTTATTCTCCTCCTCCAAATGGGACCCCTAACCCTTCTTTTATAGGCTAGAAGAAGCTAGGTATTTGGATGAACCCTCGGCCATGCATGGTCGGGAGTTTCAGTTAACTCACCCAAAGTTGTGTGTTCTGTCGGCAACTTTCCTTTTTTTGTGCTTTTGTCGGTCCACGCGGGTTGTTTTAGGTCAGTTAGCGTGTACACATGTTCAGTAATGGATTAGGGCATGTGGGCCCTTATAAAAGAGGTTTTTTAAAGAGTTTTTCAACATTGCTTTGGCAAAGAAGGGATCTGAGATGGCTTGATGCCAAGTAAGCATGTATGGTGCAAATTAGGGTTATAACAAGTCTGTGCTGCTACTTAGTGAAATATAGCGCATAGTGCCACACTGTCCTATTCTCTCATAATATTTTCTATAGGCCGGCTCCTTCCATCCTATGAGGGAAATGAGGATGAGTAACCACGAGTAGTGGAACTCAAATACACAGTCTTGTGTATCCTTACAATCCTCCAAAATGAATTTAATAAGTATGGGGCCTAACTCATCGAGCTCCCCTTTGTGAACTGTGCGACAGCCGCTACTACTTCGATTGGCACTTCTTCTTTGTGACACTTGCACATTATCTTGCATAATAAGAGTCGGGTTGCGAATCTTGTTGCAATATCATTGATGTCCATAATCCTGATTCCCCTGTTGCCTCTCTCCGTCCCATACTTGGCCTTGATTTTGTCAAAGATGGGCTTGGACTTTGTTTTGTCCTTCAAGTATTGTTCTGGCTTCTCCCGCCCAGTAATTGCTGTGATCATATCGACATTAATAGGAATGGGCCTATCCATACACAAAATCCCTCCATGTACTCGTGCTAGGAGTTGTTTTACACAGCCATTGATATGTTTACCATGCCCAAAATGTGTTATATCAAGAAAGTTCATTATCCATGTGTTGTAGAGCTCAAGGATCCACTGTGAAGGATCCAATAGTGGTGCGCCTGATGGAACCTCTACCCAAATATCCATGTAGTTCTTCTATGACAATTATGGGAAATTAATGGTGTCTTCCACGTCATGGTCGGAATACTACATTGTATTCACCCATCTAACCATCTCATCATCTATTTTCATCCCTTCCAGAATTTTGGGGAAGATGAGTGTGAATTTTGACTACGGCCGTGATACTCCTTGTGTGCTACTCTTAGCATGAGCTTTCTTACTTCCCTATGGGGATGAATCACCCACCTCTGGTACACCCTCATGCGCTGATCCCTTCTCTTCATTTGGTTCTATATAATTCTCCTTATAAAACAACACAATGAATTCATTTCCCCCCCTTTTCAGACTTTATAGCGGGACGATGAAGTGACAATTGTTCCACACTCAATGTTGTTCATGAGTTTATAATTTAAGGCTATAAAGTATACCGTCAAGGCATCTGAAAAGATAGAGGAAGTTGAGGACATAAAAAATCAATGATTTAAAAGGTGAGGGTTATAATTGGTTTCTCAACTATCTCTGTCAAAGTTCCCAGTTTTCTTGAATGTTGATATCTCTCAATTTCCACCCATGAACGTTCTAACTCAACCCAGTTATTTGTTGTTTGTAAGATAGTGTTAAATAAATTTATAGTGATGCTGGTTTGATCCGAAAGACCAGGTTCGATGTTAGGCTGCCTTGAAACTGGTACTGTCATGAAGGATAAAAGGTAAAGAAGATACAATTCTATGTTTTCTTTTTAGGCTTTGTTATCTCTATTTCACAATGTAAAGAGAAATATTTTAAAACACAAATTAATAGGATGACTAAATTAAAGGTCATTTCTTGTATCTAAGTTAAATTTAAAGGAAAGGAAACATGCATGATATGAGGGAAAACATAAAGCTATTAACAAGGTGAGGCATCAATTTAAGAGGAATCTTATGTTGTAATAGAAGACTATGAATGAAGAAAAATATTAATGAAGCATATGATATTGAAATCTAAACATTTACAGGTGTTGTATCTGCTAATAACCGATACAGAGGAAAAACTATAGATGATTTAAATAACAAGAATAATAATTTCCATAGTAGAGGTTGCACTAAATTGTAGCCAAGTGTTCATCAATTAGATATATGAAAGAAAGATGAAAAGACAGAGGAACACATAACTTAGACGTGACAAAATTTGGAATCTTCAATCTGCATTTCTATTAATTCAGAGTTTCTTCAAAATTACTTCGTCAAAATCTACTTTTAGAGAAAGAAAAAAAATCCTTGTTTCAGTCTTCTCTCCTTGTATTTATACAAGTTCATCAACACTTGATGGTTGGAAATATCCTACTTTTTAGGAGAAAAATAGTTACAAAACTGCAACCTTAACCATTGCATGATTAACTTTCTTTTGTCTATCATTTCAATAGTATAATATTTCAAACGATACTTCATTGTTTAGTTGAAGTCTCTCCCTCCTTCGATGCTATACATTCAATACATTTCTCAAGAAAATGAACAAAATCTCTAGGAGGTGTTGGAAGATCCTTAGTCTCAAAAAGATAAAACTTTTTTTGTATCTTTGGAAGCTGGTCTTCAAAATCGTTATCGGCAAACCTGATCACTTGCAATCTTAAATTGGGTTGTACCAGCCATCTGTCTATTAGGTTGGCATCGATTTCCTTCAACTATGAAATTTCCGCCTGAATCTCCTTCAATCCCTCTTTGCAATTCAACTGCTATTTCACAATGTTTATCTGCCCCAGTGGCTCAGAGAAATCATTTATTTCAATACCTAATGCTTTCTTATCCAAAGAATCAAATATTCCCTCACAGTCATCTTTGATTTCTTTGACTATCTTCTTGTTTTCGGATATGTTTGTTTCCCATACCTTGAGCATGATGTCTCCTCTTATATGTTCTGTGACAGAAAGCTTTAGACCTTTCGCCATTTCTCTGTTTCTTGAACATGCAACTTCTTTCTGGAAGGTATTCCTTGCTGCGTTAGCCTCCTTTTCCAGTAAAATAATATTATCAAGGGATTTGCTTACCTCTTGAAAGTAATCATGGATGATCTCTATTTTGGAGATCAATTTATGTTGCTCGATTTCTATCTTTGTATGTGCTTCCAGTGAGAGGGTCTGGAAATCCTTTAAGTCTACAACTCGGCCTTCTGTCAAATTCAACTTAGCCTGTAGTTGTTTTACGAGCTCCTTTTGCTGAGTAACCTGCGCCTAACTTTCTTGTATCCTCTGGTTCATTTCATCCAGGATTTGTTTGAGTGATTGAATTTCTTGCCTTTCAACAACTCTAGCCTACTCCAAGATTTTATTCACCTCTTCTCTAATGTTCTTCTCAGCATTCTTTAAATGGTCTTGCAATTGAGCTATTATGTGGTTACTCTTCTTTATCATTGTTCTCATGTTTTCCACTGTAAAAAGGTTTGTTGTTTCCATGGCTCCCATGGAACCTGCTACTTCTGTAGTGAAATCCTCCTCTTCCAAATTCTGGCCATCTACCAAGGCCCTATCTTCTTCACCATACCCCCTTCTATCATATACATATCTTGTTTTAGGATAGCCTTCCTCTTTTTTCTAAAAAAATAATCAGAAGGAGGGATCTCATCTCTAGAGATAGGGGTGAGATCACTAACATATATGGCTCCCATCTGTGGGATTCCAAAGGCGGATTGTAAAGGGGTTAAGGAAGCTATGGGACTTCCTATCTCTGTAGATCTTGTTTCTCCTATGGCCTTAGGTATATTGACATCAACAATAGGTGATGAAGGGGGAGTGGACTTACTGGACTCGGGAGGTGTCTCAGACCTCCTCTCTATTTCCGTCTCTGGATTTTCTATCTGTAAGGCCTCTTCATTTTGTGAAGACCTTTCAGTATCCTGTGGAAATTCTTAAGGATTGACTTTATCTTGTGCTTCTTGTCCTAAACCTGGAGGAGTATCTTCTTGTTCCTAATGAAGGGTGATTGCTTCTCCTTGTAGTACTTTGGGAAGACCACTTTGTCTATGATTTTGGAAGGTCTGAAAACTAGCTTGTAGGTCTGACGGCAATGTTTGTACCCTCTCTAACACCTCCTCATAATTCCTAGTCCCTTTGAACATGTCATCACAAGGGGACTTCTCATGTTCATAAGCCTTCATATTACAATTCGCCATGTGCTTTCCCACTAACTGGTAAGGATCGTGCTTCCTGTGTTCGAGGTCTACCAACTTGACCTCCTCCAGCGCTGTTGCTTCAACTTTGGAATGACCCAAGGTGAGAAGTGAAAATTTTCCAATCTGAATGGGAAAGACCGGCCAAGACTTCTTTTGAGCCTTCTTTAGTTCTATCCCAATTCCACCTGTTACTATTTGGTGAGCTACCTCCCTGCACATCAGTCTGTCAGGGAGGAATTTTGGGAGTGCATGTGGAGGGATTGAACATATGAAAACTCTGATGTAGGATAAATTATCCTCTATAAACCAGTCAGCAACTTCCCTGAGGCTTCCTATGACCAACTCTAAAATGTGGGGAAATGCATAGCCATATAAAATCTGAAGTAGTGGTATCACCACGAAATGACAGATTTCATAGAATGAGTCCTTGGCATTTTCTTCCCAAAGTTTAGAATGATATTCATGAATAGGTTCCAGGTAAGTCGGATTCCAACTCCAATTCATCAAAGGGAAAGGAGTTGTGAATCATATAGCATCCATGATGTATGAATACATATAAAAGGATATTGATCGACCTTTGGATTTTTCATTCTGATATTCCATGACTTCCTTTGCTATGTTATCTGACAAAATCTTATCCCAATTGAAGCTGTAACCTTCTGTTGCCTTGTGCAAAAGAGGTACCCATTCTGTAGGGAAATGGGTAGGACTTTTCTTTTTGAAAATTCTACATAACATCATCACTGCATAGACCATATACTCATTTAAAGAGGTTGTGGCGTAAACACCATGGGTGTCGGACCTGAATTTTTCTTCGCTTCTCCACCAGTCTTTGATTATGCCAGGATACGTTTGGTCTGAATAAAAACATTATTTCCTTTGAATCTCGCTCTTGAAATATTTATTATAAATATACTTGGGACTGGGAGATAATTTATACATTATTTGTATATGCTCTAGTCTGAAAGAGCCAATGATGACCCCTCGACTGTCTAGAATGCTTCTCATCTGTACATCTGTTCGCTCTAAGGCCCAACTGATAATGTCATTATAAGTCATGAGTCGCGGCCGTGTAGCTACTTTGTGAAGTTCAGACTCCGATATGTCTCGGAGTTTGTTGTCGGCATCATGAGGGGAATTATTAATTTCATGATCTAGATTTTTGAAATTTTTCCTCCAGAATTTTATGGAATCGATGGCATGCAGTGTTGTGTCAGATACAACGTCTTCATCTGGACTCGAGCTTTCTATAACTTCCTCCCTTTTCTTGGGTTCTTTCTTAGGTGCCATGATATTTGCACTGGACCAAAAACCTGTTTACAGAGAAAATGTGTATAAAACTGGATAAATGCAACTTGCTACATATGTAAAGGATAAGAATGAAGTTCAAAACACAAGACTTTTATTAACCCTTAATTTATGTTATGACGAGCGTACTGATACAGGCGATGAAAAACTAATGCTTTAATGGAAAGATATGCCTGGAGATATGCTTCCGCATCAAAAATATCTTCATTTATCCGTTATTAATACTATCGTATATCGACGATTTCAAACTGGAATTTCGAAAATCGTTGCCTTCCTCAATTCACGTAATGCGAAAAGCAGCTTAGTTATCACTAATCATGTTTTGAAAACAACTTAACCTTAATTTTAGACTTTGTTTAAAGAAAACGTGATTTCGCATTTTGGAACTTAGGGGATCTTGTTGTTAGAAGATATGTCATAAGAAAATCCCGGATCACAAAATTGCGATGGGATTAGTGAGGTGTTAATCATTTGTATTAAAGCCTTAATTAATCAAGATTAGTGAATAATTATTTTTTACTTTTACTTTTCGGAAAATTGAGGATCGGGAGTTCGAAGGATGAGAGTTAAATGCTTTAGTAGAGAGAAACCCGAACCGTGAAAGATTAAGGGAAAGAGGATTGCATTTAGGAATTTAATTAATTACGGATTAAAGAGTGCTTTGTGGAAAACGAAGGAAAATGTAACATTTATTTCTTCCCCCCCTTTTTAATTTTTAATTTTTTAATATGTTAAACGGATTCGGGATTTCGGCACCGGGAAAAGGGATGTTTGAAGATCATAACTCAAGAAGAACCAAATCTTGAAACCCAAAAAGGAACAAAATATTTTGACTCCCTTTTTTGGACTAAGGGCGGCTCCATGACTTAGGAAAAGATGAAGCTTCAGTTTTAAAGGGTAGAAAAATTAAACTTCGTGTCAACACTCATAATTGTCACTTTTCCACTTTTTGTTGTTTTTCCTGTGCGCTATGACTTTCTTCTCGTCAACTGCTCTTCAGAGTGCAATGTTTTCGATCACTGGTTTTTCCAATAGCTCTATTATATCAAAACCTTCCATTTTCGTCGATCTGTTTGTATTTTTATCCCATTTCTTTTTTTTTATGGCTTTTTGTCTTTTTCTCCTTTTTGTTTCTTTTTCTCATTTTGTCTATCTTAAATTCTACTATAATACACTATGTACATATTTTCTTACTGCGTTGTGATCTTTTAAGTGCTAGGAGGTCAATTGTCCCTGTACATTTTCAATCGACTCCCATTGATCATTCCTTTTAGTTGTGCACCTGTGAGATCCTTTAGCTGTACAACTCCCCCATCTATGACAGTCTTTACTTCATAGGGCCCTAGCCAATGCATTATGAACTTACCAGGATGTTGCAAAAATGTATTGTCATAGAGAAATATTATGTCTCCTTCCTTGAAACTCTTTCTTTTGATATGTCTCTCATGCTAGGATTTATCTCTTGCTTTTTGTACTTCCTGGTGAAATATTGCCAGGATCCTATCGTCTTCCATTTCCATGAGCTGAATTAGCCTTTCTTTTACTATGCCTCGTTCTATCATGTTGGTAATTTCTATGATGTGTAGGATATGTACCATAAATTCTAATGGCACCACTGCTTCCTCTCCATACACGAACCTGAATGGTATCTGTCCTGTCAACTTTTTGCATGTAGTCATGTATGCCCACAATATTGCTGGTATCTTCAAATCCTAATCATCTCTGTTGATATTGCAAATCTTAGTTAAGGCATTCTATAGAATCATATTGAAGGCTTCCACTATTCCATTTGCCCAAGGATGGTATGGTGTACTCTTATGATGGTGGACTTCAAACTTCTCAGTCATATCCTTGATAGTATTTTTGATAAAGTGAGTGCCTTGGTCACTCATCAAAACCCTTGGATAGCCATATCTAGTGATCACTTGTTCAAACAAGAAATGTGTTGTTGTCTCTGCGCTACAATATTTTATTGGCACTACTTTTGCCCATCTTATTAGGTATTCTGTCGCAATAATGATATACCTTTCTCCTGACCTCTTTGCTGGTGGGTTAATTGGTCCCATAAAGTATATTTCTCATTTGTCAAATACCTGCAACATTACTTGTGGTATTAGGGGCATATCATCCCTTATGTTAGGTTTACCAACCCTATGACATACATCACATCTATGGAAATAGTCCTTAGCATCTATATGAGTTGTTGGCCACCATAGGCTTGTGTGCAATACCTTCTGAGTAGTAGCTTTTCCTACATAACTTCCTTCATCTATTCCCTCATGAGCTTCTGCCAAAATCCTAGGCCTTTTGTGTTCTAGTACGCATCTTCTAAAAATGTTGTCGGTGCCCATCTTGTATAAGTGTCCTACAATCAATTATTAGTCAGTGGTTTTGACTACCAGATTTTTCTTCTGTGTAGTGTTAAACTCTTGTGGAGCAATCCCTGTACTCAAGTATTCAATGATGTCAGGAAAATATTCATCAGCTACTTGGATTGAAAATAAATGTGCATCAGGGAATTTATCCTCTAAATTTGTAGGTTCCTCTCCATTGGTGACCCTTGACAAGTGATCAGATCCTACATTTAGCTTCCCTAGTTTGACTATCACTTCAAAATAAAACTTCTGAAATAACAATAGCCATCTACAAATCCTCCCCCCAACACTGGTTTGTTGACTAGCAATTTGAGGGCTAAATGATCTATGAACATATTAAAGTGTTTTCCCAGTAACTAATGTCTGAACTTCTGAAGTGCATAGACCATAACTAGGCCTTCGCTTTATGTAGTACTGTAGTTTTTCTATGATTCTGACAGTTTTATGCTAGCAAATGCTATAGAATGATCAAAATCCCCTGCTCCTAGCTACACCATAATTTCTCCAAGAGCTATAGTTGATGCATCTACATGCACATGGAATGTATTTTCCCAATATGGAAATACTAGAATAGGTGTTTTGACCATTTTTTCTTTTAGAGTGTCCAAACCTTACTGGTAGTCCTCATTCCACTGAACTTTAGTATCTTTCTTTAACAATTTCTCCATTGGCGCAGTCATCTGCGCATACCTTTTTATAATTCTTTTGTAGTAGCCTGTATGTCCCAATGTTGCTCTCAACTATCGCATTGATTTGGGTGGTGGTAAATTAAAAATGATTTCAATCTTAGTAGGATCCACCAGTAACCCTTATTTACATACTATATGTCCCAACATTATTCCAAAAGGTGTCCCAAAAATGCACTTCTTGATATTCAATGATATTTGGTAATGCATGCATCTTTCCAACATCAACCTTAACACTTTCACATGGTCTTTCAACGGGCTATATATGGTCCAATCATCCATATACACTTCTAAAAATTGATGTATGAACTCCTTAAACGTAACTATTACAACCCTTGAAAATATGGCTGGCACATTCTTCAGCCCAAAAGGCATGACTATGTACCGGTATGATCCCCATTCTGTGGAAAAAGTGATCTTGTACCTATCTTCTGGGGCTATCTTGATATGATGGTAACTTGATAATCCATATGTAAATGAGTAGGCCTCCTCACCTCCCACATTCTCTAATACCTCATATGTGAAAGGGGTGGGAAAAGGATCATGTAGTCAAGCTTCATTTAGTTTCCTCGGGTCTACAAAACTCCTTATTCCCCTTTGTCTCTTTTCTTGTACTACCATAGGGATTATCCATTCAGATTCCTCCATTGGTTTTATGATGCCAACTTCCAACATTCTATCAATTTATGCTTTCACTTTCTTCTTATATATTGGATTCAGTCTATATGGTCTCTGTCTGACAGATCTACCCTCTGGTTTGAGAGGTATCTTCATCTCTCCTAGCTCTCCTTTTATTCCTTTCATATCTGTAAACGTTGTTGGGAATAGGTCACTATACTTGTGCAATAACTTTGTTATTTTTTCCACAGTTTGTTCATCCTTGTTGGGCACAAGGGCAGACCCAGGTTTCAACACTTCAACAATGCACCAACAAAAACCTAACTACCAGCCCTTTTGGCAACACCTTCGAAGCAGGAGAAGTCTTACCCGAGGTAGAGGCAGGTGGGTTATAGGACTCAGGTGTCTGTAACCAAGCTGGGAAACAGATATGTGATTACAACACTTCGCGGGGTACTTAGGAACAATGTATATTAATTCATTATCTTTATTCACATCGCATATCAAATCCTAAGTACAGATCAACGCAATAATAATGAAAAGATACACATTGCACTTAGCATCATAATTCAGATCTAACACATTCAACATATACAAAGCATTAAACATTCATATATCTATCTATCATTCATAACATTCTATGCACTAAGTAGATTCACAACATAAACATTCTAGCACAAAGAAAACCATCAACGCAACATTTACGTGGTTCACTCCAGTGTGGGGCTATGTCCACCAACGACTTCTTCTTATTTATTAGTCTTCAATCTCTTACATCCATCCGCTCCTATGCACTAAGCCACAGATCCAAACTTCTCATTGGACATGTGATCTCTGCACTAAACACCAAATCCACCTTTCCAAAATCAGGTCAAGGCACAGAGACAACTCCTTTATTACGCACAAATCCTTACATACACAGTCTGTTGCACAAAGAAACTTAGAACTACTTACCTCTTGCACTTAACTAATTACACAACTACTTCTACATTACATTCCTTCTTATTTATACTTTTACATCCCTTACAAAAATTCCTAAACATGGGTAAACCCATGGGCCGACATCCTCTAAACCCTAATACCCAAAACCCTAGTGAACCCCTTGTTGGGTCCATAAAACAAGTGATATCCCGTGATCTCAGCTATACCTAGGCGCTCCATCTTTGACCAGCCTATCAAAGTACAAAAGTGGTCAAACCCGACCAATGTTTCCTCAAAACTTGGTCGAGGGCCAACATGCCCCCAAATATCACCTGTGACTCATCCTGAGTCACTTAAATCTGGGAAGTGCTACCTTGAAGGCCTTGATCTTAACTCAAGCTACCTCGACCTGCTGCTTCATCTAAGCTTCCTGCTCAACAAACTCCTAGATCAATTTCTATGTAGCAGGCCCTTCCAGGCATTGTTCTACTATCACAACCACTTGGTCCAGTTGCAAACCTTTTCCCTCTATCTCTTCAAACACTGCACAAGATTCATCCTGCACCAGTTGTAGCATCTGTGCGACTTCCATTACTCTGCCTTGGATGGTAGTAATCTATTGTTGGACCACGCACTATTCTTTTGATCTCTTCATTCTCTCAACCGCAATGAGTGACTTCATCTGCACTTGTACTAATAGTGCATGTTGTTGCGCCTCTTGTAGTTTCGCTTCCGACTTCCTAAGTTATGGGTCTTCTGTGAGGCATTTGTAGGTTTGCGCACTTATGTTTCTTAGCTACTTGCATTCTGAGGTGAGGACTCTGATCTTTTATACTTCTCTCTTAGTGGCTTCCTCCCACTGGTCGCGCACTTCCTATGGATTTATTGGTACTACTTGAATCTCCAACTCCATTACCCATGCTTGAAGCTATTGGATGGTGTCAACGAGCTTCATCACTTGAAACTCAATTGCCTCATGTTCCTCCTATGCCAAGCCTAGCATAGAGAGAAGTGATTTTCTCACCACTTCTTTGACTGTAGTCTTCTCTATGAGCAACTAGTCATTTTCCCTCTGTATCTTTGCTTTGTCTTCCTCGAGCATTGCCCATAACCCATCTTTCTCGTTTTCATACATAGTTACATAGTACCGCACAACTCGTAGTTGCTCCAAGATCTCCTCTTTTTCTTTCTCCAGAGCTTATGTGGCCTACTCCTTTTCTTCTTGGACTCTCTAAAGCTGAGACTCTATTGCATCTGCAAGTCTTCGAAGTTGGGCTGGCTCATCCCCCAACTCTGTAGTCTCTAATGCGGAAGGAACAATAGGTACTACACAACTCAATTGAATGTCTTGTTGAATTTCCTTCAGTTCCTTCTCAACCCTTAAGTACAACTCTTCTCGCTTTGCACCATATCTTTGTAAGAGGTCCTCTGATGCATCCTCCATTGCTCCATGGACTAGATCGATGTCATCCTCCATGACCGTAGCCTCTAGCTTGGGCTTACTGGTGTGGGTCTTCTTTCTTGTTGAAGGTTTCTGTGGAGAAACCTTCCTCTTATTCGATGTTTCGGCCTCAGTAGGGGGATCCTTCGGCAGTGTAGCTTCGCCTTCTCCTTATTTTTCTCCTTCTTCCCCTCCTAATTCTTTATTTAATTCATCTCCTCCTCCTCTTGCAAGAGAGCCAGGTCTAATTTCTTCTGAGGCATTGTCCTCCTCATCAGTCTATTTGTTCTCAACTTCCTCGTTTTTCTTCTTCTTCTTTTCACTTGTCTATTCCACATTCTTGAATCGAGTGACCAAGGGGCTTCCGATGATGTTCGGTTCGGAGAGTTTTGCATCATCAACTGGTACCAGGAACTCCACCATCCTCTCCTTCGTGATCTATTCCATGTCTTCATCGGTCATCTTATAATATGAATGTAACTCTTGCTTACTCTCGTCTTTGCGCACAGTGATATAAATAAAGGGCGGGTCTGCATGGAACTTAGCTAGTGGTATGTACTGGTGCAGAGTGTGCGGTGTCATGCAAGGGAAAGACTCGATAGTAACCTTCAATTGCTTATAGTAGGCATGGAACACTATGTTCGACTGCCATTGATTCAACATATCATTCGTATACCATAAGGTAGAAAATCTAGCTGCCAGTGGCTCTGATGGTTCAATTTCTTGAAAAGATGCTCCCTCCGACATTTTCCAAGAGAAAAATTCGATCAACACAAGCAACCAGCTGAAGTGGAACTCGTATCCCTTATCCTTCACTTCACGAAAGTATTTCTCGAGATCGTTGACAAGATAGCTTGCCAAATTCATTTGCATCCCCTCCATGGATTTTCCCATGAGGTCCACCATGAACCCAGTGACCTGCGTGGTGCAGTTCTTTCTTATGAGCTTGCCAGCTATGAGTTGGAAAGATAGGCGCACTGCACCATCCCGGATGGAGGCTACCTTGTAGCCTCACTTTCCCTTCTGAACTTCACCGTATGCCTCCTTAATGCGCTGTGCCAGGGAGTGATATGAGGTCTTCCCTATGTATAACTGTTGAGGGTCAGGTCCCTGCATGCTCAATCCTGTAATCCTATGGATCAATGCTAGATCCATTGTAATGCACCTGTCGATCCACATATATCCTCCATGATATCACAACAAGAGGAGTTTAATGCAAGCGTTAACCTCCTAATGTCGACCAAAATGAGGGATATTCATTATGTTTAGTATCGTGGACTGTGCTAGCTCCTGTATCCAAGGATGGGAGACTATGCAAGGATTCTTCTCAGTGGGGTGCGAGCATGGTGTGGTTCTTTCTATCTCCAAGGTTAAAATCATTGTTCTTCAATGCTGGGATCTGTCCTAACTGGGTTCCAACTACGCGTATTCCCTTTAGAATTTACGCGGTGATCAATGTGTATTCGAAGTCCCATGGAATGTTGTCACGTTTAACCACTCCATCCAAAGGCAGGATATAGTCCAGTAGGACCGACATGATCTTCTTCGCATTAGCCAGATCGTCACGGTACTTAGTCCGCTTCTCAGTCGTGGGGTTGACACGTTTTGAACACCATTCTGTCATAATATTCACTTGTGTTTTCTCATCCAAGACACAGTCTATGTAAAAGTCTCATATTATTGTACTTATGCGTTATTTTTCTTTCATGATCTCTAATAAATTGACATCTTTATGATCATTCATTTCTTCTTTTAACTATACTAACATAGTCTGAGATTTCTTTGATTCTTTCTCCTAATGATTTAACGTGCTCTTATTCTATTGATAGTTTTCTTGTTTCATAATCATCTTTTCAACTTTAGCAATCATTCTTGGACAATCCTCAACTTCATGACCAACAATTTTACAGAAAAGACAAATAGGACCTATACTAGGGCATTCCTTAGAAAGATGTCTTGGTCTTCTATAGTTATAACATAGTGCCAATCCTCTCTTTATATTGTAAATTTCCCAACCTATCCTGTACTGTGCACTAGGATCACAGTGTTGATCCTGTAATATGAAAAAATGATTTCTAGGTTCCTGCATCCGATTATTAGTCCAAAATGTCTTTCTATGCATAGGAATAACATATCTTTCTCTTTTTTTATCAAATTTATTCAGATCAATCCTTTCTTCTAACTATACCCTAGCTTTCAGACTAGGACATAATCTATCAAACATACATGAATTCATTCTTTCGAAACAAAAATTTTCACTTATCTTATTCTATAGAAGCACAAAGCTTTACCTCTTTCAAGATCTTACCTCTTTTCTTCAGAACGTGTTTATTTCTTAGAACAGAGCTTCGCAAGTTAAGTAGAATATTGCGCACTACAACAATAGATCTATGCACATAGCTTCTCTTTTCTTTACTTTAGTTCCCAACAATCACAGTTTCGGTCCCAATAACGGAACCATTTCTTGGCACAAGGGCAGACCCAGGGTTCAATGCTTCAACAACGCACCAACAAAACCCTAACTACCGACCCTTTCGGAAACACCTGCGAAGCAGGCAAAGTCTCACCTGAGGTAGAGGCAGGGGGGTTACAGGACTCAGGTGTCTGTAACCAAGCTGGGACACAGATCTATGATTACAACACTTCGCAGGGTACTTAGGAACAACATATATTAATTCATTATCTTTATTCACATCGTAGATCAAACCCTAAGTACAGATCGACGCAGTAATAATGAAAAAATACACATTGCACTTAGCATCATAAGTCATCTAACACATTCAACATATACAAAGCATTAAAAATTCACAGATCTATCTATCATTCATAACATTCGATGCACTAAGTAGATTCACAGCATAAACATTCTAGCACAAAGAAAACCATCAACACAAGATTTACGTGGTTCACCCCAGTGTGGGGCTACGTCCACCAACGACTTCTTCTTCTTTATTAGTCTTCAATCTTTTACATCCATCCACTCTTGTGCACTCAGCCACAGAGCCAAGCTTCGCACTGGACAGGTGATTTGTGCACTAAACACCAGATCCACCTTCCCAAAATCAGGTCAAGGCACAAAGCCAACTCCTCTATTATGCACAAAGCCTTACATACACAGTCTGTTGCACAAAGAAACTAAGAACTACTTGCCTCTTGCACTTAGCTACCTACACTTCTATTTCTACATTACATTCCTTCTTATTTATACTTTTACATCCCTTACAAAAAGGCCTAAACATGGGTAAACCCATGGGCCGACATCCTCTAAACTCTAATACCCAAAACCCTAGTGAACCCCTTGCTAGGTCCACAAAACAAGTGAGATATTACAATCTTAGCTCCGCCTGGGTGCTCCATCTTTGACCAACCTGTCGAAGTAAAAAAGTGGTCAAACCCGACCAATGTTTCCTCAAAACTTGGTTGAGGGCCAACAATCCTAGTAGTCTCTAATGCTGGCCATTTTGGGATTCTCCATTGTCCCATTGTTGACTTTATTTACCTTGATCAATGCAAAAAACACTTATGATTCCAGAGATGGACCTTTGACCTTCAACTTCTGTAATATGAATATTGCACGGGTCATCTTCATCTGGTGCTTCTTATTCCACATGATAGCATGACAATAGTTCCTTAAGTCTCTATCTGTTCTGTTGTTTATACTCTGTTATAAGTTCAATCTCTAGTTCATCAAAAAATATTACCCCTATTATTTGTTTGAGTGCTAAATCCATGTTGGGATTCTCATGTTCAAATGAGAAAGTGACTATAAATTTTTTTTGTAATGTTGTCCATTCTACAGTGTCTCTACGCAGTTCCTGGTCTACATACCAGTTTGTTGGAATTCCTTCCAATGTGTGGATGAAGTGATCAGGCCATTCCTCTGGTGGTGTCCTCCTCCATAGTGTTCTACACTTCTCCAAGTGTTTTGTTGGTGTCCCCTGTCCATCATACCTCTGCATCTCAATTCTCCCCTGCTCTGCGCCAAATCTAATGCACAATAGTCTCTTACATTGGTACCACTCCTTAACTATCTATTTGTGTTCACCCCACCATGTTGTAGGTGTTGCCTTGAGTGTAACGTGTGAGGATAAGAGCCTTTAATTATCTAACACTTCATCTTCATATCTTGTTAGGAATTATTCTAAGTCATTCACCCCATGAAAACTGGGAGGTTCTCTTATCTCTGTACCCACCCATCTTACTGCGCGATCTATTCTTGCACACCTTCTTGTGGATACTTCATGTAATGTTTGTTGCCTATTTTCCAACCCTATATCTGAGTCAGAAGCACATGATGCAATGCTCCTCCAGCTGAGTACTCCATATGCAGTTGGGTTGACATAATATTCTTCATGCGCGGTGGTTTTGTATAACTGGTTGATTTCCTCCAGATCTAAGCAAGTAGGTTCTACAAACCTTTTCACTTCTGATGGATCTAATGGTGCAATGAATCTATATTCTCCTGATTCAATTGTCATCTTCCTTGTATTCAAGTTTATTATGTCCCAGTTATCAAATGCCCAATCCAGCCCAAGAAATGTTGGATAAGGTATTGTGTCATCCACTATTTCTATTACTTCAAAGTCTCCCTCAATGCACACTCCATCCAGATCTATTGTCACACCCTTAAGCCTTCCTATTGGTATAACTCTGCATTGGTTTGCTAGATTGAATTGGACAGGTGAATAACACAATGTGGGCTCTCCCATACACTCTCATGTCTTCTTAGGTAACACATTTACCTTAGAGCCTAAATCTAGTATGATGTCCCCCATATGGAAATCTCCAATGTTGTCATTCAATTTGAATTCCCTACTTTTCCTCCTCCTTGTATGGAGGTGATTGAACATTTTCTGTTCTAACTTCCCCTCTACCTCTATTTTACATATTTCTAACATATTTTGCAAAACTTTAACAGATGATTGGTCATTCAGTAGCTTAACACAGGATGGTAGAAAATTCTTTATGGTACTTACTTGCACTATAGGTGGTACCTCGCTGGTGTGGTCCATTGATACGGGCATCTCCTTCATTGGTACATTATGAGTATGTTGTGCGGTTGATGTATATGCAACATATTTCTTCAGTAACTTCTGTCTTTCCTCCTTGAATACTTTTTTTTCTTTCTCCGCATCAAACTATCTCTCTGGTTCAATATGCTTCTTCACCCATTGGTGTTGCGCCAACTCTGGTCTTACTGCATCAACTCCTATTTCAACACCTCAATGCATGACTATGTTGATGTTCCTTCCATCCTCTCTAGATTCTGTAGATATCCAATGTACATTTTGATTAATCTAATTCTTGTTTTCTTGTATCTTCCCTAAAAGTGTGGGGCATTCCTCGGTATCATGGTCTGCTGCGTGACAATACATGCTTTTCAAAGGTGGAAGTAGACATTCCCTTGCATAATGGCCTAGATGTTGGCAATTATGACACACTACTGGACCTCTTCCACATTCAAATCCTCCTCTATCTCATCCTCCTCCTCTATATCCAACGCGATATCCACGTAGGGTGTTGTACTGAGGTACCTGATTATACTATGCGTGGCTATACTGTGGTTGCGTGTTATTATACTGAGGTCGTGAAATGTTATACAACTGGTGTTCAATGTTGTATGGAGGTGGTACCTAGTTAAAATCAGGTGAAACTTTGCCTAACATCATTTATCCCTGCACCCTATAGGTATCTGACGTTCTCTCCCACATCAAGTCCATTTTCCTACAATATTTATCATCATGACCCACTGATTTTCAAAAGTTGCAATATGAACTCTTGGGTATTGTCTAATACTTCTACATCATTGGAAAATTATATGGATCATGTACATGTGTTTTACACATCTCACACCATAGTCCTCTTGTTGGAAAAGGGTTTGGTAGCTATGTTACCATGTACTGCACAAAATTTGGGCACTCATTCTTGTGGTGTCCTTCCGTCCTACATGTGGTACACCAAACAACTTCTTTTTTCTCTTTTCCCTTATTCTGGTTTAGTTGAAATGTGAGGTTCTTTAGATCCTCCTTCATATCCTCTATTGTTGTATCTGTCTTCTGGTACTAGTTCTCTTTGAGTTGTAGGGATTCTTGTAGAGCCTTTTCCTACGTTTGAAACTTCTACTACCTCAAAGGGTATTCCAGTGTGGTAGCAGTGAATTCACAAAGAGATGTCTATGATGCATATCCATCATGACATAATTCAATTTTCCCTTCAATCGTTTGAACCTATGATCAATCTTCCAAACAAAATCTCCTGGTTTATGTCTGATCTCAATCATCTCATTCATGTACTAATATTCTAAACTAGGTTTCTAAAATTCATTTATCAGTAGCTTCTTGATATCTGCAATCATCCTTGTTGTTCCTAGTGGACTGTTTATAGCTAAGCTCATGTACCAATCCAGTGCACGGTCTCTTCGCGTGATAGATAAATGCACAAGTTTTGTATCCTCATATGTGATCTTCTTTGCTTCCCAATTATTCTCACAGATAGAAAAGTACTTTTGAGGATACTCTGATGCTTCTCCCTTGAATTTGGGTAACCAGATGGTGGGATCATGTCCTATCATTTTGAACGATGATGAAATATGACCTCCACATGGTGTAGATACTTGAATACTACTTCATAAACTGGCTCCTCCAGTTGTTTCTCCTTTGTTTGGTGAACTTCATGTTGTCTTTTTTTCACTAAAATTCAATTGTCTAAATGGTGGTGTTCTTTCTGGTGTATTAGTCGCACATGGGTTTATGGGTTCCACATTGAAACTGACATGGATAGGAGTTATGACTTCTGTTCCTGCCCTTGGACCTCTCATATTCCTTTCATACATTTCACACATGATTTCCTCAATCTTCTCCACAATCTGGAGATCCTCTACCTCTTCTTCATCACTTGCCAAGCCCTCTCTTTGCTATGGATCTATTCTTATTATTCATCTGATATTGGTAGGGTACTCCACTGCATTTTTTTCCAGATATTGCCATGATCTGCTTGATATGATATTCCTCCATCATGATTGGGTCAGAGGCCTCCTCCTTTCTTCCTTTATCCATCTCTTCCTCCATTTCTCCATCTCTTGTCAGTGCTTCCCTGGTTCCTCCATGCACGCAGGGAAGTTTAGTTGTCTAATACAATAGCCATTACACCTTTATTATAAAGTAGGATCTTGATGGAAGTATACAACGATCTAATATACCTACCTCTATTTCCCTTCAGGAACGTTTTCTATGCTACGCTATAAGACTTCGCAATATCCACTGCAAATTTTGTGATAAATCCTGCAACAATACTATCTAGCCAGAATCTACTGCACACATAAATTTATTCTTAACTTGTTGTAACTGCACGATCTCCACATGGTTTCACTCGATCTGTCTGTTTCAATTTTTTGCATGGTTGTCTTTCAACCTCAATATCCACTCCTGCAACACATGCGGGAAATCACAGAAAAATACTTCATGCAAGTCGCTAAACACGTACTTGTCCATATATTTGCGCAGTGTTATTTTAGGGTATCTGTCATCTTTATGCGTAAACTACAACTCCTTTGTTTTCAAAAATCTTTCGATCTCTTCCTTCGTTGGATTCCACGATCTGAACATTTCCTTCTAGATGTTCATTTTATGCGTGATTCTTTCACATATAACACTCACTCAATCCCATGTAGTTCCAGCTGTCAACAAAACCATTTGTTGGTTGTTACTCTCTCTTCCTACTTCTTGTCCTGACCCGGGTTCAAATATAAACAATATTCCAACAAATCCCTCTAAAACTATCGGCCCTCTTGGTAAACCAGAAGGAAACGCAACACACAGAGTGTACTGCACAGTCTCACCTGAGATAGTTCTATGGGTGACTACAATCCTGAGATGCTTACATTCTAGGAAAGAGTGGGGATCTGGGATTGTACTTTTATCCATCTATATTAAATACTATGTCGTTATTTATTCATGCATGTAAATCAAAATATCTAAGTAATTCATCAAGACTATCATCTAAGATGTAACCATTGACAAGAAAGACATAAAAAATAATTAATTCACATAACACATGATCTATCATGGTTCACCCCCTCCTGGGCTATGTCCACAAAGATTTGGATGCTTAGGCTCTTTTATCATGGTTCTGCAATGTATGGTGTTGTCTGCACTACAATTTCTTATCTTACAATCACAACAAGTTCCACGATCCCTGTGAGGCTGACTAGATCGCATCAGGATCCTTAACCTGTGATCTAACCCTTGGGATCGAGTTGCTTGACTCTCCTACAACTGAACAACCTACAAAAATAGTTTTTGATCTTATAGTAGTTTCCTTCTTCGAATAACACAAAACTTAGGAACTCTCCTACCTATACCTCCTAGGTACTTATATATACTAATTCTCTGCTCAACAATTGTTACATTCTCTTACAAAAATCCTAACCCTAACGAGGTTATGTTTTCCCACATGCACACCTTGCCTGCCTTCCTCCTTTGCATGTGATTTTACCTTGCACGTGCTGCTTTTACTGCCACTTGTGCATTTCCAAAATTAGGTATTTCCCCGCCAAAATTGGGTTTCTCCTCAAAAGAGCTATTTCTTGAAGAGCTCATGGTCTCTACTGGAACCAACCTATAATAATAAACCAAGATAGTGTTTCAATAAGGTAGTTACAGTTTCAATAAGCATATATCAAGTGTATAAATAAAAACACATATGAACAATAAAAAAATATAACATTGCAATGAACAAAAGACAACAGGGAAAGATATCTCTTCTATTGTTAACAATATATGAAAGTTGGTTACAACCTGGTACAACTTCCGACATTGCTTCAAAGTCAACCACCTAGGTTCCTCCACAAGTTCTTCGAGCATCAACTCAATAACTACGATCTTCCTCACACGACCCAATAAGGATAGGAACACACCTTCTGGATATATACGAGGGGAAGGAACACTGGAAAAGGAATTTCTAGGTCAGGGGATGCTACTCAGAGCATGAAAGAATTAGGGAATCTTGCTAAATCTCAATAACATAACCTTGCACCATCATACTTGTCCTCATTTTTTACCTCAATGTTTATTTTATACATGTTGATTAAGGTTGGTTGTCATTGATGTCAACCCTTGAAGAAAGCCTCGTAGCACAGGTTTCGGTAACGGACACAAGTTTGTTTGATGGATAACAATATGAGTTTTGATATATTTTCAAGTAATACTATGTTATAGGGATAGTATATGTCATTCTATTTCTAGTGGTATGTGGAACGTCACATAACTCCTCACGGTTTGAGATTTACGGCCTTATGAAGTTGGAGGACCCTCATATGTTGGCTTGAAGCCCCAAAAGGTCAAAGTAGTCAAAGTGGTTTAAGATATTTTAGAAGGTAAATTATAAATTTAAGTGATGAGTGTACTATAATTCAAAGTGAATACAAAATAAATTATTTAAACAATAAATTTAATGGAGAAATTAGAAGTGGGTTAACCCTAAAATAAGGAAAATGTGCAAAGTGCCTAGAAAATGTTTTTAAGGAAGTTACTTGGAGAGTAAAAATAAGAGGAAAGGCTCTCTCATTTGAATTACACTTGATCATATTGAATACCTATAGGTTTATGAGGTAATCAAAGGATATCTAAGCCGAATTTCTAAGGAAAGTGAAGAAAATAAGGTCGGAATTCAAGGAAGGATAAATTCTTTTGATGATGCTTTCTAAGGTATGTTTTTTTTCAAGTCATCTCACCATTTTCGCAATAAATTTTTTTTCTAGAATGATTCAGACCATGAAATTGCTATTCCATTGAGAAAACATATCCAAGTATATATGGTAAAAAATTAATCTTGTGGGTCGTTGTATTTTTCGAGTTACACTCCATGGAAAATAGGGTTTGTGGTCAGTCCTAAAACTAGTCAAAAATAGGTGTTTCAGGTAAAAATGTCATAACTTATTCATAACAGATCCAAATTCAGTGATACCAAATGTTTTGGTTAGATTAAAGTATTTATTATTCTTTGTAACATTTTCATATTAAACAATATTATGTGCGGGGCATGCTCTACAAGGTCGCTCTCTAGAATAATCCAGAATTTAGCAAGGTGTGCCATTTTTTCTATAACTCCTTTTATGAGAGGTTCCAAGTGGTGACACATGGAGGAATTTCATAAAACACACTGACGAACATTTTATATCAGTTTCATAT
>JZKD02S1615853.1:609723-650861 GCA_000966675.3 Picea glauca
TAGTTGATGAGTTGGCACATACATGAGGTGTATAGTTGATGATGTTGGTACATATTGATGAGTCATAGTTGATGAGTACTTGACACATCATTGGTACATGGATTGTTTCACTTGTTTATGGTACAGGTTGATTACAGATTGTTTGGTACAGGTTGGTGAATGGTTGATGCACTTGTTTATGGTACAGGTTGATGCATGGTTCATGTTATTGGTACAGGTTTTTTGGTACAGGTTTACACTGATAGTGTGACAGTGGTTCCATCATTCTACTTCTACTTCAGAGCGGTTGGACGGGGCAAGGGTAGGTGGTTGTAGCCACCTTACAGTTGTAGCCAGAGAACATAGGGGGTTGTATCCTCCTTCTGGTTGTAGCCAGAGATTTGGGGAGTTGGATATTCCCTTAGGTTGTAGCCTGAGAAACTAGGGGGTTGGAGCCTCCTTCTAGTTGCAGCTGGAAAACAAAGGAAGTTGGTGCTTCCAATGAATGTAATTCTTCAAGACATATAAGATAAAGCATTCTGTGGTTTTCTCCCGATTTGGGTTTCCACGTAAAACAATGGTGTACTGTGTATGTGTGTGATTGTTCATTTATTATTGCTCATTATTGGATTATAATTATACATTGATATAAAACTTGGATTATTTGGAGAAAAAGGATTATAATTACCATATTACTGATTCACCCCCCTCTCAGTAATCCAAAAATACCATCCCAAAGAAGTTGGGGAGGTTGAATTTCATTTAGTATGGTTTCAGGGACATTGGAAAATGAGCCCAACCAAAAAACCAGCTCGAAATTGTGGAAATATTTTATTTTTCATAATTTTTTAGGGCATCCAAAAACTATAAACTTGCAAGGCACAGATGTCCATGTGTTTCACAAAGGAAACCCATGGATATAAGAAAAAGGTAAATTTTTAAAGTAACTTGATGAGGAAAGTTTGGGATTTTTATTAGCAATTAGGAAAAGAGTAAGGCCATGTCACAAATGCATAGGTGTGGTAATTTGTGCTATAACACACACTACAATTCACTAAATTAAAAAAATGATTTTCACTTGAATGTGTTTCCATGATGACTATAATTCCATAGATTAGGGAAGTTTATCTCCCAAGAGAGATTTTTTCCAGGTAATGAGTGTAGGTAGAAATTGAACATGTGAGGTCTCAACCCAACCCCATACATAGTTGGTAAAGGGAAAAAACTAGAATATATGTTTGAGAGTCTCAATTTGATGCTAAGGATAACTAGGTTTTTGAACCCCTAGGTGGGTCCCATGCATACTTTTCAAAACCATAATAGATGTTTGACAATTTCAACTAGACACTGAAGGTAACTAGGTCTCTAAACCCCAAGGTGGGTAAGTCTTCTATTTACAAGTAGGAAATTCATTATTAATGGCCATGAAAATATATCTTTTTTAGGTTTTGTAATAAGATTCCATAGGTTGTATAGTCTAAGAGCCACATTTTATCCTTTGATTTGAGCATCTACAATTTGTTCAACCAAACATAAAGAATAGGCCTTGAGCACCACTTATATCCATATACATGATTTTTCAAGGTAAGATAATTCATACCTAAGCTTCAACTAGATAAATCACAACACCCAATCCATTTCCTAGTTATCAACTAAATCCTTGCTAGCAACAATTTATTCCTTATAAAACTCAAAGAAAATAAGTGTCATTATGCAATAGAGAACCAAAGAGCATTCAAAAAAATCCAAATAAAATCCACAAAACAAAACAGATACATGGTTTAAATTTATACAGATATTCATATAAAAAAGTGTCCTAAGAAATTAAGAACCGTGATTGAGAAGTTGTGAAGTAATTATGTGTGATACTAACTTTATACTAGAAGGTTATAAGTGTTAGTCACAATTGTGATCTATAGAACACCACGATCAATGTTGTGTGAGGGAGATATGTCATTATGAACAATATTAGGTTGTTGGGGCCAAAAATGTGTGCCAAATCTCTAACGACGTGTTGCATGTGGAAGAGTGAACTCTGGTTTAGGTGGAGAATATGTCAAACTAGATTACACTGCCATCCTCAAAAAAATATTTCATACTTCTATAGATGTTATTTCCAAGTGGAACTTCATATCAACAATGTTTCCACATATTAAGAGCTAGAGGATGTGTGTGAATGTCTAGAAACTCATTGATCCACGTGTAGATAAAATAAGATGAAAAATGTGTAGGTTGCAATGAGAAGAACATTGAACCCCTTGATTTTAATATGGAGGAGTGACCACGGAAATGAGATAACCTGGATTTATTTGATTATGTTATATATTCCATCATCTAAATGTTTTACATTTTTTTCCTTCTCTAGGTAATGTTTCTTATCAATTTTGTTCGAAATCCGGTGAGGAATTGAAGAAACTACATATTTAAGTGGTCGAGCCTATAAAATATTAGTTCCCTAGGGTTTTTAAGCACCCTAAATCCATTTATGATTCCAAAATGCAATTTAAACAACACAAAATCGTGATTTCACCAAGATTTATGTCACCAGATTCCCTTGAAAAATGTCAAAACGTAAATTCTTAGACAACATTGTTATATACACTAGCGGTGAAAGGTGAAGGATGTTGATCTGTGCTAAGGATAACCACAATCCCACAACCATTATAAGGGATACGATTTCAAATTAATGGCATGATATCCCTAGAATGAGTGAACAAAGGCCATGTGATTGAGTTAGATTTTGGTGGGTGAAGAACCGAAGTCACCCTAAAACATGAAGAAAGTAGCACAACTAGGCTCGGATCTCAAATTGTATTATATATAATATCAATTCAAGCTACAAATAAAGAAAAATGATCTCCAAATATTTGAATCAAACAAACAAAGAGATATGAACCTAAATCTAAGGATGGAATAGAAGTGATATGATACCAATGATGTGGGCAATCCCACTCAAGCATATTTCTACACCAAAGTGCAAGTAAAAATATATAACTGAATTTTATTAAGCCAGACACTACCTTATATATAATATTTACATAAATAAAGTTACCTCAACAAATTATTTAGGAGAGAAATGCTTACTAGATCCAATGAACTAGCAACAAATCACAATAATAAAGATAATTGGAGAAATTATCTCAACTACACCATGAGAAATAGGAAACCAAAAGTCTTAGTCACACCAAACAAGTACTTGGAAGCATATTTCCAATGTTTTACATCTGAACATTAATCTCAATGGGTTTAGTGGTTAACACTAGTTGAATGGTGGTACAATACATGTTACCATGGTGCTACTCACATGACTCCCTTTGAGGCAGTCTATGGTCAAAATCCATGCTTTGTATTATCTTACCTCATCAATGTCTTCAAGGTCCAAGAGGTGGAAAAAACCCTTACAGTACAAGATGAAATTCTATGCACCCTCAAAGAGAATTTAGTCATGGCTTATAATCAAATGAAGTAATAATCTAATCAATGTGACTCTGAATACTATTTTGTTGAAGGGGATCATGTGTTTCTTCATCTACACCCATATAAACAAATGTCACTCAAAGAAGATCAATGATAGAAACCTTCTCCAATTTTTTATGGCCCTTATAACTCCTCAAGTGATCATGGCCCATGGATTATAAGTTATCCCTTCCTAGTCATTCTAATATCCATCCATTTTTTTGTGTTTCCTGCTTAAAGAAAGTGATTGGAACCAAGTGTCGGATTCAAACTAGTATCCCTAAATTGGATGAAGAAGATTCCATTTTGTTGTAGCCACAAGTAGTCTTAGCCCAATGTGATCATAGTCTGCATCAACGTGCAATTCAAGAATTTTAAGTACAATGGAAGGATACACAACCTAAAGATGCTACATGGGAGCCAACTACCATTCTGTAGCAATTCTGACATCTCAAGCCTAGAGGAAAAGGATGTTCTTTAAGGGGGAGGGCATGCTAGGGTCCTAACCTCCCTAACCCCTCAAATAGATATAATAATATGTTTTTCTATGTAATAAAGGCCATCATTAATAAATAAGGTCTATTTATTAATGTAAACACATCTAATGTAAGATGAATTACTAGAAGGTTCCACCTCTAGAAATTTATTCCTCTCGAATGTTCTCAATAAAATATAAATAGTATATATAGGGGTATAAATCATGGGAATTTGTTTCTTGTGAAATCATTTGTACTTGAGATCTTCTTTGTGGGAGGTTAACCCCTCGAAGAGGCAAGTGAAATTTTCTCTCAAGATAATAAAGGTATCATATTTTGGATCCATCGTGTCACTTTGCTTGTTGTTTCATTTCTTCTTGCTAATTATTGTGATAATCATTGTGTTACTGCTCTGCATATTTCCTTTTGTTACCTTACAACCATCCACTACAATATTTTCAGGCCTAGAGTAAGATACACCAAACCAAACATTATAAGTGGATGGGTTTTTTGTAGCAATTTCATCTAGTCATCAAGTCTAAGAAGGGAAACAATAATAAGTTGTTAGAAATTCTTCAAGGACACTCATATCCAATATTACAGCTTTGGGAACTCTTAGGTACATGGATTATTTTACTCGTGATGCATACAAAGAGGCATACATAGATGATGGGGGTTTTAAAGATATGTTTCAGTAGATATAGGGACAAATTCATGTAGAATAAGATGACGGTAAGGCTGACTATCATCTCTGTAATGGGTTACTCTATAATCTAGACAAGGTATGTGTGCCTAAAGGTGAAATATTACAACTTATCAAAGAGGCTCACACATCGAAAGTTGTAAGACATTTTGGCATTGGGAAGACAATTACTAACTTAAAAAGGTATGTGTATTGGCCCAGAATGTAAGAATATGTAGCATGATATATTAAAGGATTCATATTTTGTTGTACCAAAAATCCCAATAATAGAAAACAAGATCTGTACCACCGCTTCTCTATACCCACTCAACCTTGGGAAATCATTTCCATAGATTTTGGGTGGCTTACCAACAACATGGAAGGGACATGACTATATTTTGTGGTAGTTGACAGGTTCAACAAGATGTGCATTCTTATGCCTTGTAAAAAGAACATTCTTATGCATTCTTATAACATAGCAGTCCACACTTATATTGGTAAGTCCCCTTTTGAAACTTTCTTTGGGTATTTATTGCCTTCACCCTTGGATGGTGTATATGGAAAACAAAGAGGAGTGAAGGAAGAAATCATAGGAAAAGCATTGAAAGAAGAGAAATTTGTTGAAAATATTAGACATATCCATTTGCAAGTATAGGATATGTTGAAGAAGTCACAAGGAAAGTATAAGGCCAAGCATGATCAACACAAAACCAATAAGCCATTTAAAGTGGGAGACAAAGTTTGATTACAATTGAACAAGGAAATACTATAGGGAATTGGTAAGAAGATCAAGGCTCTATGGTATGGTCCTTTTGATGTATTAGAGAACGTAGGAGATAATACATATAGACTCAATATACCCCCATAAATGAACATTTACTTAGTAGTGAATGTGGAGAATTTGAGGCTCTATGAACCTTCCATGTTAGATCAGGAGGAGGAGTATGTCCTACCTACCATAGAGGAAAAGACACAAGACACAATTTCACATAAGAAGTCCAGAACTCCAAGAAAAGTGTAACATGACCTTTGGCAGATTGGGTTGAAACGAAAACTTCCAAGAAAATAAATATGGTACTCCAAAGAGAAGGTAGAGGAAAAATTTTCTCACCTCATTCAATAAATATTTTGGGCACCAAAATCCTCCCTAAATGGGGAGGTATGATCCAAATTGGATCATCATATGATGTTTCATCTATCATGGTAATTTTTGGGTGGAAATAATTGGAGGAATAAACTTGTAGCGCCATTTTAGTGGTAGGTCTTAGTTTGGAAAATTGGGGTTTGAAACCTTCTGGAGTTATTTTGAGGCATTAAATGGAATTTTGTGGGTTACAATGTCTAGAACTTGCACAAACACCCTTCACGGTTGTTATCACTAAAAAAATTTCCGCAAATGGTTACATGAATCCAACATCTTCAAACACCCATTAGTTCATCCATGGCCCATAAAATGCATTTCCAAAGGGCACAAAACTATACAACTGGTTAAAAAATCAGCATGCACTAAGGATACAAAGGTAGCGCGCGCATGCGTGACAGTTGAATAACGCCAAAAAAGCGCATATGCGCCTGATGTGCGACTGTGGATGCAAAAAGCCACGCACACCTCAAAATGACGCATTTATGATTTTGGTCGGCCTTCCACCCACTTTTGGTTCATCTCCTAAGTCGATTTGACACCTAAATCCAAGCTGAATCCGAGTGGAGGGTTGGTCAAAGACCTAAGGGTGCCCTAAAGAGACCCTTGTTCACACTAAATACCAGTTGAATAATGCCTCAAAGATTTTCTATAAAAAGAGGCCATGGGTGCACTATATTTTCAAGGACTTCATTTGTATTTTTATGTTGCCTATATTATATTGGAGAATCCTCTTTTCTCAAAAGCATATAAGCACCATTTCATTTATCCATTCACATCACCTCTTGAGTGAATGGGATTTGGATTTCTTCACCATTTCCTTTTAGTTTTTTACTTGTAAGGAGAGCTCAATCATTGGGGGTTCAAGAGCCCTCCCTTGGAGGAAGAACGGACCCATAAGTCTCCCTTTCTCTTTGGTGTTTTTCCACTAATACAACTTATCCATTGCTGGCATGCATGTTGTTTAATTTTTGTTCTATTTCCCTTATGCACTCTAGTTTAGTTTCTTTTATTGTTATTAGTTTAGTTATTTGTTTATTTCTTATGCTTGATGTTTCTAAATCTTGCATTCACTGTTGTCTTGTCCAGCTAACCCAACTGGACTTGTAAGCATCCTTATTTTGCTCATTTAGGTGATGAAAGGGACACAACAGATTGGTTACTCCACTGGAGATTGGTATCAATTTCCCCCCCATTTGGGTTGTTTGAGAACATCATTTTGGTTTATTTAACTTGCAAGAACCATAACCGGCCCATGCTTGCATACAAAAAGATAAATTCAGAGTTGAGTTGAGAAAATTTCATCTGAAATTTCTTTCACTGCCGTGTAACAAAAATTGCGTGGGTTTCTTAACCCATAGTCGTGTCTTCCGAGCATGTGCACCAAACCCATTGTGTTTCTCAGTGAAATATGCGCACTGCACCAAAAGGTCATTTTCCATTTGCGCATTGGCGCCCAATGTGCCTCTGTCTACTCTGCGACCCGTGCATCTGTCAAGAAAATTATACAATGTAAGGTTTTTTGTGATTTGTTGGAGGCCCATGGATTTCTTAAGTTTGATTCTATGCATATTGTAATATGGACCACACTTATATTCCCTCTCCACATGAAGTGTTAGTCAAAACATAGGCACTTAGGGGGTTAAAATCCATATTTATCCTCTTTTTTCTTTCATTTTTTCCACATGGATGGCTTGCTTTGATTAAAGATAAGTTGGAATCATTATACATAACAAATATAACTACTTGCATTGGGACCAGAAATTGAACGTCAATATTTGAGTATGCTCTTCTCTCGTGCTACAAAGCGATCTTGAGAATCAGAAAAACGATTGAGGGAAAATTTCTTCTCCCTTAAAAACAAGATCTTTTGGAGAGGACAACAGCCCCCTCGAGACTCCTCTTAGTTTATTTTTTCAAACACATCTTAAATTTTAATGGGCCCATTCATGCCCACATGTTACAAAGATAGGATAGGTTTGAATTTACTTTCTTAGATTAAATCACTAGGGAAGTCTAACGGTTTTATAATGGGCCCATACATGCCCACATGTCAACAATCTAGGATAGTTTTTGAATCTTTCTTAGATTAAATCACACTAGGGAGTTAAAGGATTGGTAAGGACCCATATGTCCACATGCTAGTTCTCTAGGGACTTTAAAATTCCGCAAGGTGGTACCAATGGGATTTAGTAAATTAGGTAATCAAGACTTGTAAGGACCACTCAAAGTCCACAAGCAACAAGGTGACACTTAAATTATTAAAAATTTGGCACACTTTCACTTGTTCACACACAAAGTCACTACTCACTCACATAGCTTCATCTAGAAAATTATGGAGGTTGAAGTAAGTTTCCTCCAAAAGGATTCTGGAACACCCCACCCCTTTTTTCTTGATAAGGTTATCCACTCCCACTTAATTTCAAATGAGATTGGTTCACACCCCCAATCTCTCAAACATCCACATATAATTTTTTTCTAAAAACTCACTAAGTTTTCCTCCATAGGAGGTGCCAAAAGAAAGTTTTTAGTCTAAGTAGGATCTCGGGGATAGGCATCCAAATAACTACCTGTTATCTGGTTCTCACATATTCAAACAATAGAAGTTGTCAAATAGGGAACTTTAAATCCTCCAAGTCAAGTGTTCGTACAACATAAGGTAGGGAGATACCCGTGAGGGGTTAAAGGCCCAGGTCCGGTTGTTCTATGCATCCCCCCTTGAGGCACCCACCTCTTGGATGGGATCAAGCATGTGACTCATTTCTTAGGCCGAAAATCTAAATGCCACACTTTGACCAAGGTACCTAGTGACTAAATTTTAGGACATCTACCCAGGTGGCAATTGTGGGCTGCAATTGCACCTTGATTGGATTTTGTGTGGCTATTGGGAAATATCAACAGCTCTTTCGGGATATGCACCCTTTACCCCTCATTATAACTGATTATTTCATCCTTCACTAGTTCCTCTTCCAGTGGCTTCAGACCCCATTGTTGAGTGATATTGGAAGGTCCAGTGCTATTTGAGAGGAAGGACGTTATGTCTTTTAGAACACGAGAATTTTTTTTTATTTGTTCTCCCACACGGAAAAAACCACCTACCCACATGTATGTTTTTTTATCAATTGATTTATGTATGATTCTCTTGTGATTACATGCGATTGTGAGATATATTATGAACGTCCAAAAAATCATAAACAGAGACTTTTGTTCATTTATTGATCTCATCACCATTTTTCACACATCCACTTGGTTATTCGAACATCATAGGGGACCCACAGAATCCCTGTCGTTCTAGACGCTTGCTAAATCTCCCTCCCATTCTAGGGGAAGTTCCTAGTCTTGCCAACTCATCGGTTCCACCTTCTCAAACTCTTGTGAGTGTTATCGTCTTGTGATCCACTTTGTTTGGTTCCACTTTACTTGGGTCCACTTCCCAAGGTCCACCATCTACCCACTTTCCTTTAAAAGCAAGCGGGGGGCACACTTCTTCCCCAAGAGGAAGTACAACCCCACCTAGCCCCCCTCAAGGGTCAGGGGCACACAACATTCACACCATGGATGGAACTAACCCTCCTCACGGGATAGGTACACAAACCATTCCTACCATGACAGAAATTAACCCTCCACCACCACCCCAAATGCCATACTTGGCTTCTCTCAACATACCGTATCTGACTAAGCTCACCAATGATCCTATATTGCACAACCCCACATGGCCCACAATGCCTACCAAACTCCCTTCAAGCATTCCCAAGTTTGAAGGAAAAGAAGGAGACGACCCGAAAAACCATATCATGACCTTCCATTTATGGTGCTCTTCAAACAACATCATGGATGACTTTGTTCAGTTGAGGTTATTTCAATGAACGCTCACTAGCTCATCAGCCAAGTGGTATGTAGAAGAAAAACATGGGTCCCATGTGACCTTTGAATCTTTGGCCAAAGCATTTTTGGCCTTCTTTCAACTACCAATCCATCATGACAATGGTCTCAAACTACTCTCAGAGTTTAAACAAACCTCCTCTACACACATCATTGACCACATTCATGAATGACGTCGACGACGTAGTCTATGCAAAGAAGAAGCCACCAAGAAACAATGCATCAATTGGTTTCTCAAATCACTTGTTTCTCTCCTTGTTAAGGATGTAGCTTCCACCTTCCCTCAATCAGAAGAAAAATCCATTAGCAAGGCTCAATAATTTGAGCTCATTTATTCATAGTCAGGATACTTATATACGATACTACCTGATGCCCCGAGACCTGTGCCATTCGGCCAAGATAAAACTGAGATGTCTCACTCCACGGATGGATTGATTGGTACCACTACACACCACAATTCACACCTCCAACAACCACCTATGTATGGAACACCTCAATATCCATCAGCATATGGCGGACCTACTTATTATCCTCCTCCCCCTTATCAACAACCATACCCTATTGCCCTTCCTCCACCCATCAATGGACCACCACCGACACCCACAGTAGGCCCACTAGCCCAACCCAGTTCTAGTACCCCCTCTACATCTTCTTACACCCTAAGCACTAGTGAAATCATCGTGCCTTCCTATGTACCCTACGAATCATTACCACCAAATAATGCATATTTTCCATTTCCAGTCCCTCCATAGCCCATGGCCCCACCACCAGGAAACCCACATGCTGGGGTTAATTTTTTTCATCCCTCTCCCATTCAGCAATATCAAAATTTTGAATAGCTGAATATGGAAAATACGACCCATCAATCGAACAATGCCAAAAATAAAGGAAAAAACTAAAATGATAATAATCCAGAACCAAGAGGGAACCAAAACCACCCCTAACAGAACCAACCTACTAGAGGTAACTAGAATCAGGGGAACCAGAACCCCAAATGGGGCAATAACAACAAACGCCAAGGGAAGAATAACAACACTCTTCGGACAAACTTCCCTTGTTCCCTTTGTGATGTTTATGGACATTATACCCACCATTGTCCTCAAATTGCTGACTTTAAATGGATGAAAGAATCTAGAAATGGACCACGTCCCCTAGCACCGCCTGCTCCCCAACAGGCCCCACAATAATATGTACAGCAACCCCCCCCAACTGCGTTATAAAACCCCATACCACACCAAGGGGTGATGAACACCCAACAGGAGATGCATCCTTCCCCACCACATATGGAACAGTATCCCAACCCAGGCACTCCTACAAATCGCACTATCCTCCTCACTAGTGAGGAAGAAGTCCTTCTACAAACGCATAGTCGTCAATACAGTGCACCCACTAACTCTACTCCCACTACCTCGGAAGAAATCCCAGTTAAAACTTGACCACCTTTGATGATTCCTCACCCTAATACTGAACCACCCCTTCGTATTCCTCACATCCCATTACAATGGAATGGAAATAACCCTCATGCTAGGGCGACACACAATTACAGTCTGGTCGATGACTTGGCACAATCTCCTGCTACCATGTTAATTTTAGAAGTCCTTCAAACCTGTCCTACTCAATGGAAGTCATTAATTTCTTCCCTGGGAGCAGTTGACCCTTCCGATACTCACCTCATCACCTTTGATATTTATAGTGGGGAACCCTGTCTCCCCACTCTGGTCGCTTTTCAAATACCAGTTAAAATCAAGAACATCACAGTTCATCATTGCATCATTGATGAAAGTGCATCCACATGCATCATGTCCAAAATTGTATGGTAGAAACTTGTCTCCCCCGAGCTCATACCATCCGCCATTACTCTGATAGCTTATGATGGATGACCATCCTCTCCTAAAGGGATCTTTCAAAATGTCCCTGTTGAACTCGGGGGAAAAACTATCATCATTAACATTGAAGTTATCGACGCTCCACTAGATTACAACATCTTGGTTGGGTGTAGCGACATGTACGCCATGAAGGCTATGGCCTCTTCTGTGTTTCATACAATGATGTTCCCCCACAATGGGAAGATCATAACCATCGAACAAGTATCACATTATGAGCCCAACCCTTCCTCCAACATCGATAACATCCTACCTTTTGTCCACACTAACCCCAATACCTACCCACTCATTGTGATGGGCCCTAGAATTTTCAAAGATCCATCCTTGCTAGGGACTTACCATGGAGCACCTTCGCTCATACATCCCTCAACACAAGTATGTTCCATATCATCCAATGGAACAAAAACTGGAGATACCCTTCCTCCCACATAGGCTTCATTATTATTTGACGTCCCACTAGTCGCAGAACCCCTTCCTTAGGCATCCCTTGAGAACTCTCCAACTCCCCCTGTTCCTGATTACACCCTTACCCAAGGCCACATTCTAGTTTGGGAGATGGTCCCCGAAGCCATTACTCAAATCCCCTTCTTTTACCCCTCACCAAGCGTACACACCTTTCAGGTAGCCGCAATGCTTACCCTTCCCAATATGGTGCTGAAAATTATAGTATGGTATCTACATCCACCTGATATGGTCCCTCAACCATCCCTCCCTCCCTAAACATAATTCCTGATGCAAATTCCAATACTTACCCCCACCACACCACCCACACCCCCACTCACTAGCACCACTGCTACAGCTAGGGGAAGACAAAATAAGAAGGATCCCACCACTCCACTTCCACCACAAGTTCATCCTCCTTGTGCGCTATGTGAGAAAGACGAACACCGCACCAATAAATTCCCATCTCTCCCTGAGATATGCAATCTCATTCAACTCCCTCAGGAAACGACACCACTCATTGTTTCCTCCAGTTCACCCAATTCTACCATTACATCCTCTATAGGAAGCAAAGGCTTGCGGACCAAATTCGCATGTGCCATTTGTTTAGAGTATGGCCATTACACCCACCATTTCCCTGCGCTACCTCACTTCCGACAGATTCTAGCAGTTGTACTCCAGAGTTTTCAGCAAAAACCCCTCCCACCCACATAATCTCACACACATGTCACTGACATCCACTATGTCATGACCACAGTCAATGAACATATGTGAGGTCATTGTTCTCTATGTGAATCACTTGATCATTTAACATATCAATGTCATATGATCATTGAATATAGGCATCGTCAATTGGCCCTTATTCCCAATCATACCATCACCCCACCTCCGGTGATGCCAATAGTTCCCCCTACTCCTTCTCCAGATATGGTTTATATATTTTCCCCTGAGCCTGAGACACTTCCCACTCCTCCCTAGTTCATATATAGTCTCGAGGATGATTTTCCCCCAAATCCCCCCAATTCTCCAGTTCATTTCCCCATGGAAAGTTTACACAAAACTACCATTTTTAACCCACAGTATCTCGATATTTGGTTTATGTCGAACAAACCCATGCAACCCCCTTGCATCATTCCCCCTAACTATTCACCAGAAGATACCCACACAATGAAAGTCACCAATGTTATTCCCTTGGATCCACTATATTCTCGACAGTTCCACTGCGACGAAGACATCCTCAAGGAATTAACTTCCCCTGATTGCCCATGGGATCTGCTCCATCACAGAGCACTCTTTCTTTCACAAGAAGCCTCTACACCTCCCAAACAAGGCCCCATATACGCAATCGAAACCAAATATTTTCTCCCCTCGGGGCATATAGATTGGTTCAATAACCCTATCCCTACCCCCGACACTTTTGAAGAAGGCAATATGGCCAACATTTCCCCCACCATAAAAATTAATATTTCCATCAAACTTGGCATCATAGAAGAAATCACCATCGATGTTGCATGCTCTCCTGAAGAACTCATCGCTTACAAAACTCTCTTCCAAGAATACCGAGACATTTTTGCCTCGTCATACACAGAGATGCCCGACCTTGATTCCTCTATTGTCGAACATCGTATAGACACATGGCCCGATATCACACTTGTGAGACAAAAGAATCGTCCATTACACCCATCCAAAGTGGCAACCATCAAAGCCAAGATTGACAAATTACACGCTACAGCGTTCATATACCCCATCGCATATACTTCATTGGTCTCCAACCCCGTCCCCGTTAACAAAAAATAGGGCACTATCCGCGGCTGTACGGACTTTCGTGATCTCAATCACGCTTGTCCCAAAGACAATTTTCCAACACCCTTTATCAACCAAATTATCGATGATTGTCTTCACCATGAAGCTTTGTCCTTCATGGATGGTTTCTCTGGCTACAACCAAATTCAGATTCACCTAGTTGATCAATACAAAACCGCATTCACTACCCCTTGGGGTACTTTTGCATATCATGTCATGCCTTTTGGCCTCAAAAATGCTGGAGCCACTTTTCAACATGCCATGACATACATTTTTCATGATTTGGCTCAAATCATTCTCGCCTACTTAGACAATCTCACTGCTCGATCCAAGAAACACACTCAACACCTCGAGGACTTACGCATTGTCTTTCACAGGTGTTGTCAGTACAATATCTGCTTGAATCCCCTCAAGTGCATATTCTGCATCACCATTGGATTCCTACTTGGGTTCATCATCTCCCATCACAGAATCACAGTTGACCCCCTCAAGTTCCAAGCCATCATGAAAATTCCCCCCCCTTGAAATTTATGCCATCCCCAAAGCTTACAAGGCAAAGCTAACTTTTTACGCCGCGTTGCCCCTGATTATGACACTCGGGCACATGGTTTCCTTCACCTCTTATGTCATGATATCCCATTCCAATGGGATGAACATGCCCAAACCTCTTTTGATGATCTCAAAGTGGCCCTCTCCAATTCCCCATTGATTAGTCCACCCGACTACGATCACGACTATATCCTCTACTTATCGGCCTCAACCGTCTCCGTAGCAGGAGTTCTCATCCAATTAGGGGATGACAACTGGGAGAAGGTCATTTACTATGTTAGTAAAACCATTTCAGGGCTACACTTGAAATACAATCACGAAGAGAAACTCTCCCTTGCAGTTGTCCTCATAGTCCAAAAACTGTGCCATTACATCCTGCTTCGAACTACCAAGGTCGTAGAAAATTCCAACCCAATGCAATACTTGCTGATTTGATGACAAATTAATGGAAAATTTTCCCGATGGATCGTTATCCTTCAGGAGTACGACCTCGAATTTTCAACACCCAAGAGAAATAAATCCTCATCCTCACTGAACTCATCACGACATTTCCTTTTGATACTACCAATACTCCCATCAATACTGACTTCCCCGACGAGCGTCTCTTTTACATCCCTTCGAATGACCCTTGGTATGATGTTCTCCTTGTCTACCTCTAAACACAGAAGTTCAAAAACCGCCTCTCCAGGGATGATCGTTGACGTATTCGACACTAGGCCCCTCGATACCTCCTTATCGATGATACCTTATATTGACGAGGGGTCGACACCATACTTCATCGATGTTTGACTATTGACGAAGCCGATAAAGTCTTGAATGACTTCCATAATGGTGCATGCGGTGATCACCTCTCAAGGATGTCGATCGCCCAGAAAATCATTTGAGCAGGCTATTTTTGGCCCACATTGTTTCACAACTGCATCCACACTGTGAAGTGATGTGACAAATGTCAGCTATATGCCAACAAAGCGAGAGCACCACCTACTCTTCCCCACCCATTCATTACTGCCAGCCCCTTTTGAAAATGGGGCATATACTTCATGACTTGCAACCCACCATCTAGCAATGGACACAAATACATTGTCGTGGTAGTCAATTATTTCACCAAATGGGCTGAATCCATGCCCACCTTCAACAACACCACTGACAGTGCAACATATTTTTTCTTCAACCACATCAACTCCCATTTTGGAGTCCCCCTACAGTTAGTCTCCAGTCATGGGAAACACTTCAAGAATGATATTTTTGTCGAACTCTCCTCCAAGTTAGGCTTCTCCCATGAGTTCGTCTCCCCATACTACCCTCATTCCAATGGACAGGTAGAAGCGGTCAACAAGGTCCTCAAAACCATGTTGCAGTGCACGATTAACAAACATAAGACCAATTGGCATTATATGTTGTTTTCCGCACTGTGGGATTATCGCATAGTAGTTAAAACTTCCACTGGTTTCACACCATTTCATCTTGTCCATGGGTTCGAGGCCACTCTCCCCATCAAATGAGAAATCCCCACATTACACACCACTATTGAGATATTACCCGGTAGTGCTCTAATGGAGCAACATTTGTTGAACTTAGAGTCATTGGATGAAGACTTCCAGTCTTCATTACAGAACAATGAGGCAGCCAAAAAATGGTCCAAGGCCACCTTAGATCGCCATGCCAACCTTCGATCATTCAACGAAGGCGACCTCATCCTTTCTTATAATATTACTCACGATACCTTCGATGATGGCAAGTTCGAGTCATTATGGCATGGACCTTACATCATCCAACATTGCCTCACTAAAGGTGCATACATATTGGCCTCTCCCAAAGGCCACCCCCTCAAGGAACCCATCAACGGGTTGTACTTAAAGAAATTTTATGCCTGAGCGTAGCCACTCTACAGTAGGATTTTTATTTTTGTAGAGTTTTTTTTTTCTTCTTTTTGCCCCATATCTTGCATCAAATCTATCATTTGTGTTATTGACAGATTCCTCCTCCATCAACATTCCACATCGGTTAAGCCAATGGAGCTAGCCATTGGACACAGAATCTCGCTTCAGCCACTTGGGCCCTCTATAACCCCTCACATGAACTGCTCCACTCCAACGACATATGCTTGGGCTCAGCTACCAACAACCAAGCATAATACACAGCCATCATTGGCCTCCTTGATAAGGCTAGTAGCCGCCATATTTTCCACCTTAGCATCTTACTACATTCTCAACTCATCGTCCTCCAGCTCAACAATGTGTACTGTGTACGCGATCCATGCATCTTTCGCAAATACTTTCAAATTAGACTTTTATCTCGACATTTTGATTCAATCACATTCACACATATTCCAAGGCAATTTAATCAAATAGCAGATAATATGGATAACCTAGTGTTAGATTGGCATTTATCCCATCAAGTTACCATTACACATACATAACTCATCAAAAGTTTGTCACAGCATATAAATTGGACATCACAACCAAAAAACATCAACACATGTGAACATCACAACGATCCCGAAATGTATGTATATATATATATATATATATATATATATATATCGGTCAAATGTTCCATCAATGTTTACAAAAAAATAGTACATATACAACATCCATAGGTAGGTGAACCACCCCACCCCTATAGATACAAAATCGGTGTCCCAACACCATATACAAAATGGGCTCGCAAGCCTATACAAAAATAAATATACAGGGGCACTCATGGCGCCTCTAAAGCTCCACCACCTAGTCCTCTCTTGGGAGGAGGTGCCCCACCAGCTAGGGGTCCCTCAGGTCCTGGGGGCAGTCACCTAGTCATCGTCGCACCCACTACAGCTGCTCTGTGGACCATAGTCCACCACTCCACCGGAAGGCCCACACATTGCTCCAAGACTCCCTCATCCTAAATACGTGACCACATGCCCTTAGGCACTCCCTGTAGTACCACCTCCAAGCGACGGTGAATATACTTAAACTCTCCCCCAGCCCCCGCCGGAGGATCATGAGAAGGCCCTACACCAGGGTCATAAAAACGACATCTCCTTCCTACTCTCTCATCCTTAGCCAGCCTCACACCACCCTCATCCCACATCCATCTCTCCCCATCCCGTGTCTCTCCCCATGGTGGTTTCACTGGCCCCTAACGCACTGGCACTCTAACCAGCTCAACCTCACATCTGCAAGGTCCCACATCTTCACACACAAAAAACAAATGATAGCATCAACATCCATCTATACACAAAGAACATGCTATACTATCTTAAAAATCCCAACATCAAATAAATCCACATACCTCTGTGGTCGAACACCTCTCCCGGAGGCAGCAGCATCTCTGGGTCATCCCGAAAATCCACCCCACTATATGGGAACTGGAGTATGATTTGTAGCATCTGATGCCACACCCGCGTAGCCTCAATTGTAAAATAATGGCCACCCTCCCCCCCACCATGGCGAACCAGAATCTTCGCCCACCACCTCAGTCGTGGCTCTCACATACCTGGGGCGTCTAATAAAACTCTTGGGCGCAACATGGGCACCCTCTCCAAAAACCATACTACCAAGATAGACCTAAAGGAAAACTCCTTGGAGTCAGTAGCTCGACACCTATCGAGTTTCCCCACCATCTTGGCATGCATCATCAAGCCCCAGGAAAAATTCTCACCCCTCAGTGCCCTCTGCATAATCCTCAGCTGACCCCCACTGATCCACTGAGTCACGAGAGATCCATACACTCTCACAATCATCGATGCAACATACCGATGGACCAGGGCATCCATCTCCCCAATCCTCACCATAATGATAGACATGTATTCCTCTCCTAAACAATAGGTTTAGGCTACAATAGCCAACTGCCCATCCCCAGGTACCACAGGCTCAGTAGGTAGCAGGGTCGCTCGAAAAGGGAGCCCAGTCAAAAAGTGTATATCCTCTACAACAAAGAATGTCAGGTGGTCACCATGAACAATGAAACATGACAGCTACGAACTCCACATCGAAATCAAGAACTACAGAAGATACTCCTGTGCCCTTACAAGCGAGCAATTGAAAAACTTCAGCAGCCCACTGGCTTCCACAGCACTACGTGCAACCAGCTCCTCATCTCTCACCGCCTCTCTCAAGCGCGCCTAGTCCCTCTCCCTCCAATGGATCAACATCGTCAACTGGTTGCCTGCATCCACACATAAAAGAGTTAATCAACCATCATAACTCATAAAACCATCAAAATCTCCAAAAAGATTATTTTTTACACCCTTCAGCTTTGCCTCAAAGGCACGACTTTTTTCCCCACAGGTGCACACATATGCACACCTGTTCACCCCACAGTAGTGCACTCATGCGTGACTCTTGGCAATACAAGGGCGCACCCATGCACCCCTTTCACATCAATAGATGCACACCCTTGCACACCTATTCTCTCCACAGTTGCGCACACATGCGAAACTATCAGGAACACAGTCGTGCATGGGTGCATTGTTGTTCTCCACATAGGCGCGCATCCCATGCGCACCTATTTTCCCCATTTGGGTTCCCCCATGCATGGCTCTCCTAATTATAGTTGTGCACTCGTGTATGAGAAACACTTGATCGCTCGCGTACTGGGGTCCCACTCTCACAAAACTCCCTTGTACGACCATTCATACAAGCCCTACCCCAAAAAGAACCCCTAGCTACTGTGAAGGAGGATATGACCACTAACCTGAAACTCGTTGATCCTGAATCGACTAGTTCGATCTCCCGGAATCTCCAAATCTCTCCTCAAATCTCTCATCCAATCACTCTGGCAATAGGTACAAATGAGGTGGCAATGTGGGCCCTACAGCTATATATAGTCCCCTTTTCCAACCTTCCATACTCCATTCTAGGAGCTCCGAGCGTCCATTTTTTGATCCATCTTTAGCCATGGGACCAGGATCCCACCACCTACATAGTCACATTCCCCGGGCCACCATCCATCCTTGGCCCCCAGGGAGCATTTTTCTCACATCATGCCCAGGTACGCATGCTTATGTTCAAAATTATCAAATAACCGTTATATGTTGTTTATCTTCATATATTGTTCACGTTGGGTATTTGGTTTTCATGTGTGCAGGTACTTGGTCACCACAAATCAGCATGACCCTTTCAGGTATAAGATCACTACTGGCATGTAATCATTCCCTCTAAATATCAATTGCATCTCCCAGTCACACCCTTTGATATTTTCCTCTTAGGTCCCCCCATCTGGCTCTACAGTACTCACACCTCAGCTGCATTTAAGTATTGTCACCCGGTAGCACTCTTCCCCACATGATTTGTCCCATTTATAGTCCCTCTTGACACTTTGACACTTATGCTGCTTTCACCCCCTAGGGCTAGGAGTTCTCATAGTCTTTTCATTCCCGAGAATTAGCTGCATGCTCCTTCTCCTCATTTTGATAACTTCCCCATAACGGAAGCCCACGTAATCTCATTACGATTCACATTTGAATGCACCTTCGCAGTATCACTATCCCTCCATCTCATTCACCCTCAGTTTTCCCACTTGCATATTGTCCTCCATTCATTTTACCTAATACAAAAACCCACCTATGGGGCCTCCACCTACTTTCCATGCAACTTGAGCCCTCACTGGCCAAGCCATATTGCACTGGGGCACCCATTTCTATATCTGTACACTTTTCCCAACTGATTCTTTATTTATTTGGTAATTGTAAAAATCCTTTGTTTCCAGCCTTTACATAGCTTTTTGTCGTCACCCTTGATGACCTTCTTTTCTCTGGCAAAAGCAACCCATATCTTCCTTGGTTAGGAATTCATTATCTTCTACTCCTGTTGATATTGTCCAAAAACCCCAAGTATCCCACAGTCCTTGTACCCCTGATCTTTGAGTTTGTCCACTTTATCCCGCCTCTAGCTCAACTTAACCCACGTCTAGTCATCCCCCTAACACTAGACCCAGTTTCATGGTTGCTACCACTCATACTTCATAGCTATCCCCAACCAAGGGAAGTATTGAGTCTCATCACATCTTGACTTCGTCCATGTATCTCCTCAGTCCTTGATCTCATCCCATGGATTTCATGAAGCCCTTTGCTTCTTGGAGTTGCGTCTCCCTTTTTGTCGACATCGGCACAGTTTCCAGAAGGGAGACAGTATCTTGACTCTCATTACCTTTATAATGAGGAGTCTTGGACGACATAGAGAGAACCATCATTGCTCTCTACTTTCGTTGACCCCCACAACATTCGACTTCAACACTTTCTCATGTTGCAGTGGGTCTTACTTTGCGACTATTGCAGTTGTTTTTATATTTGTTGAAGACCTCTGAAATTTGATAGGTTATCAATGCATGTGTATCATCGACACTTATTATAGGTGTCATCGCCTCTTTACATAGTTTGTTCACCATACGAATTGTCCTCTGCTATTTTCAACACGCCCCCGAGGGCGTTGTAGTCATCTACACCAAACACACCGCTTCAGTTACTGTATTACACATTTTTGAGTTACATGACACGAGCATGGGGCATGCCCGCCTCGTTTATACATAGTTTTATTTTTTTCCACACCTTGTGAAAGTTTTGGGTCCTACAGGCTCCCCTCTCCCTCCAATGGGTCACTCTTGAAATTCCCCTCAACACTCTTTCTTACAAAGGTACTCTTAATAGAAGAAACTTTGATGTATTTTGGCTATACATATGCTCCTAACCTCATACATCAGGGGGCATGTGTTATCACTGGAATTTCATCCGCAAATGGTTACAAGAATCCAACATCTTCAAAGACCCATTAGTTCATCCATGGCCCATAAAATGAATTTCCAAAGGGCACAAAACTATACAACTGGTTAAAAAATCAGCATGCGCTAAGGATACAAAGGCAACGCATGCATGTGCGACAATCGAATAACGCCAGAAAAGTGCATATGAGCCCGATGCGCGATTGTGGATGAAAAAAGTTGGGCACACCTCAGAATGACACATTTATGATTTTGTTCGACCTTCTACCCACTTCTGGTTCATCTCCCAAATCGATTCGACACCCAAATCCGAGATGAATCTGAGTGGGGGCCTAGTCAAAGACCTAAGGGTGCCCTAAAGAGCCCCTTGTTCACACTAAAGACTAGTTGAATAATGCCTCAAAGCTTTGCTATAAAAAGAGGCCATGGGTGCACTATATTTTCAAGGAATTAATTTGTATTGTTATGCTTCCTATATTCTCTTGAAGAATCCTCTTTTCTCAAGAGCATACAAGCACCATTTCATTTATCCATTCACATCACCTCTTAAGTGAATGGGCTTTGGATTTCTTCACCATTTCCTTTTAGTTTGTTACTTGTAATAAGAGCTCCATCATTGGGGGTTCAAGAGCCCTCCCTTGGAGGAAGAGGGGACCCATAAGTCTCCCTTTCTCTTTGGTGTTTTCCCACTAATAAAACTTATCCATTGGCGGCATGCATGTTTTTTAATTTTTGTTCTATTTCCCTTATGCACTCTAGTTTAGTTTCTTTTATTGTTATTGGTTTAGTTCTTTGTTTATTTCTTATGCTTGATGTTTATAACTCTTGCATTCATTGTTGTCTTGTCCAACTAACCCAACTGGACTTGTAAGCATCCTTATTTTTATCATTTAGGTGATGAAAGGGATGCAACAACGGTGTTCTACACTCAAATACCTTTCCAACGATGCAAACACCACCTCAATATGAACTTGTATGATAAAGTTATGACTCCTGCAAGTTGACCTATTTTATTGAAACCATGGTATGCGTGGATTACATGTCAACCCCCATTAATCACACATATGGGGCTAACCACATGTGAAATTTCAAGAATATTCTATAAGGCCCAAACCTAATCACTAATTAAGGGTCGAGGCAGTCAAAACCCTAACCATAGAAACTATTAGTGTATGTTAAATACGAGGCTGCTATGGGGAGAAAGGGTTCCATTATTTTGTATTGTTCTTGTTCCATATTTTATCATAGCATCCAAGGAGTGGTATTTTGAGAGAATAACAAAGGATATCAGATATTCTGTAGTATCCATTAAGGCCACAGTGTCAAATGCAACTCCATAGTGAGTGCCTCTTTATTTGTACTTGCTTTCCATAGCTGAAGAAAAGAGATCAGAGCATAGGCCTCACCTTATAGCTAGGTTTTCTCATGTATTGGGTTTCCCAGGATACATCGTGTGCTCAATTGTGTCTATGGTGAGAATATTTTTTCTTGTTTTTTCATTTTCCTATTTAGTTATTTTCATAAATCTGAGCAATAAGCTAGTAATAACTAATTTGGCATCTAAGGAAATAAATTACATAATATAAGATTTTAGAATAGTTTAAGCTATGTTGTGATGTATTTTTCCATTGGAATATCCACAATAGTTTAAAGATCACCATACATCTTCCGAGAAGAGGGTCGATTTCATATTTTGGATTTCCCAGAAAAAACTTTGTTGAACTAACCCTATATTATTCTAAACATTATTCCAATTTAAATATCTAGGATGCTCACATTCCAAATGAATCATTTCTGTAAAGGGGGTGTTTTAAATATACTTCACCCTCCACACATGCGACCATAAATCTGCAGGACTTCTGATCCATCTCCACTAGGTTTTTTCTACTAAGGATTTCCCCATGAGCAGATATTCCTTGATGCAAAAGCCTCCAAATTCCTTAGGTACGCACACCTTCTCCGATGACACTAGGGCCCATTTATTTTCCTTGGTTATCCCCCAAAAAGGAAGGACCTTTCTGAGTTTCATATCTTCTTGATGATATTCAAAGGGGATTCCAACACAAAGAAAAGGTACATAGGAATTGAGTGCAACCAAAAATTGATTAAAAGGATTCTACCCAAGAGGGTTAGAAAGTGGTGAGTCCAACTTCTATCTTGGTGAGAAGTCCTTTCTAGGACACATTCCTAAATAATTTTTCTAGTAGAGGAGCTCCTATATATTTAGATGGTAAATATTATATCTAGAAACTGACAGTATTGGGATGTTTGATTGGATTAGAACGATTGTGTCAAAAAATAAAATATGTGATTTTGAGTGATTAATAAGAGCTCTAGAGGATTTCATGAAAATATTTAAGGTATCCTGAAGGAAAAATATTCTCATACCAGGGTTTGACCAATAAGGAGGGTTCTGTCCACAAATAGAAGGTGGTATAGAGGGTCAACATGAGGGTGGGGGGAAATACCCTTGATTGTACCACTGGAAAAATCATACTAGATAAAACTCCCTAAACCTTATGTCGGGATGATATAGAGGAAATGAGATAAAGGATCACCCTATTGGATACCATGAGAAGGGTTGAAGGTTGGGGAAGGATAACAATTGATTGGGATGGAGAAGAAGGAAAAATAGACAAGTTTCTTGGTCCAAATGATCCAATCAAGGTAGAAACAAAAGGAAACCAATGTTCATTAGAGAAAGGTCCAATTAAGGAGGCCATCCACCTTCGACATGTCAAGATTGATCAACATCACGTGCTTCTTTCTCACTTTGAGTGAGTGGATGGATTCATGAGAAATAATGATGCCATCCAAGATCTAATGCACTTCCACAAAACCCCCTTATTCTTGAGAGATAATTTTATTCATGATAGGATTTAATTTGTTGGCCATGATTTTGGTAATAATTTTATAAATAACATTGCACAAAGACATGGGTATAAACTTATCTATCATGTTAGCTATGTGATCCTTAGGGATCAAGGTGAGGAAAGTGGCATTGAGAGCCTAAATAATGGTTCCCACTATATGGGACTCTTCCACCACTTCCCAAATGTCTTTACCAATAATACTCCGACAAGCCTGGAAGAAGTCAGTGGTGAAGCCATCTAGTGAACCTAGATATTTCCCATTTTACATCTCTCCCGCCATCTATTCAACCTCTTCAAAGGATTTAGGTCATATTAGGTTGAGGTTATGCTCAAGGGAGACCAGTGTTGGGATGGCATTGGTGATCAATTTAATCACTTCTTCCCTATCAATCATTGGTTCCATTAGAAGATGGTTGAGATGTTGTACTAGCTCATTTTCAATATCCTCCTATATCTTTAGAGTCTCTCTAGTTGAGGATTTTAGGGACATGATTTCATTTTTACTTCATCTTTTGAGAAAAGAGATATGAAATAACTGACTATTATTGTCCCCTTCACACAACCAGTGAATACATGATTTATGTTTCCCAAAAATATCCTCTTGTTTGTCCCTTTCCTCCATCTCGGCCTTAAATTGTCACTCTTTCTTAGCTAGATCCATTGATTGGTCATTTTGAATTATCTCTCTTTGACTTACTTCCATTTCCTTCTCTAAGCACTTATTGCCCTCAAATATATTACTGAATACCTCCTTATTCCATTTCCTGATTTTGAGCTTAACATTTTTTAATTTCTGTTGGACTTGGTACATCTTGGTTCCATACAAATATGATCTCTCTTTCCACTAGATCGCAGTGCTTTGCATAAAATATGTATGTTCCATCCAAAATATTTCAAATCTGGATGGTTTTGGTTTGGGTCTTAGAGTGCTCTCCCACTTAAGCGTGATTGGCTAGTGGTCTGATCTGGTGAAGGACAGTGCATATGTTAAGATGGATTGCTAATATTGGAACATGGACTCTGAGACTACAAATCTATCTAGATGAACAACAATTTGGTGGGTACCCCCACTTGTTATTCCATGTATACGTGCCATTACTTGATGGAATATCAATGTGATGGAGGTTAACAATCATATTTTTGAAATCTTCATTTTCTACATCGAGCCTTCGAACCCCTCCTTTCTTTTCATGGAGAGAATTTATCATATTAAAATCTCCCCCAATGATATAGGGGTTATTCTATAGGGATTCTCCCATGACATTAATGGCATCAAGGAATTCCCATTTCATGGTTGGATATTGTGGTCCATAGGAATTAGAGATACAAACCTACCCCAAAGATCCTATGATATTGCATTTGGCAGTGAGAATCCTATGCGAGGATGGGTGAATGTCTAAAGAGAGGATATTAGGATTCCAAAGGATTTCCAAAACCCTAAAATCTCCCTCATCTTAATGTAGATGCGTCAAAATAATAGTAACAGACAACAATTAAATTTGTATGTGTAATTCATAGCTGGAAGCTATATGAATTAATTAGACAATAGAGATTCTATTTTTTATGAGTGTTACACATTGTAATGTCCCTCAAATGGACCTGGGGACATCACATTATGGTATTAGAGATTATGGTTCAAGCATCAGACTTGTATGGGCCAAGACAATTGGGAATTGGGAAAATTTGTTGTTGTAGACTTCTCTATGGAAAATTTGGGGAAAAATAGAGATAAATTTTAGTGAACTCCCCAAATTCGTGAGGAATATTCAAGTTTAAATGACTTATAACGGTTTAATAGGTTCAATGGAACCAAAGCGCAAATTTGTAGAGATGAATTTGACTTAGAATGGTCGAATTTTGAGTTTTAATGGTCGTTGAAGCATAGAACAGAGTTCAACGGATCGACGACTTAGACCACTTTTGATATTGAGATTGATGGATGAGATTCGTCAAGATAAAATTTTAAAAAATACATAAGGTTTCATATGTTTGAAAGGATCAGTAAATCAATGACCAATATTCATTTCGGTGGTTAGGAAAATACATCAGATTGACGGTCCAAATTAATCGGGGATTTGGTCAAAATTTTTGAGTGTTGGAAATTTCCAAGAGAAATGGTTGACGAATGATGGTCGGGCATCGACAAATTTAGATGGGGTTTGGTAAATAAATTACCAAGATCAATTTTCAATGGGATATCGACAAGCTATATTTATCGAAGTTTGATTGAAAAGTTTTGAAGTGTTGAGGTTGGCCAAGGAAAATCGTCGATGGGGTGATGGTTGGGCATTGGATGGATTCAGCGAAGTGTTTTTTGGTCACCAATGGGGATCTCTGATGGCCAATGGGATGATGGTTGGGTGTCGCCTAATTTGGTGAAGTGTTTCAAATCAAGCAAGAGAAGTCATTGGTGGCCGATGGGATGGTCGGGCATTGGTTGATTCAATGAGGTGTTTGGGTCGTCCAAGAGAAACAACCAATGGTTGATGAAGAAAAGTGGGTGATGAGGTTTCATGCCCTGACAACCAACTTAGTTGATAGCTCATGATTTCATGTCATGCCATGTCAGCATCCATGTGTCGTGTCGCGTCAGCATAGACATGGTTGATGGTCGACGGTCAAGTTGGCCAAAATAGAGAAGTGTTTCATTAGTCACCCGATATGAGCGATATTCAGACATAGGCCAAATTGATGAGGATTTCATTCACCAATAAAAATTTCTGATGATCGTTGGTTGGGTCGGTCAGTTTAACATTGTGTTGCAAATTGGTTGTCAAGGGAATGGCCTGATGGTCGATGGTCGGATTGAAAATTTGGGAAAAATGATGTGCATGCCCAAAGGAGAACATCAATCATCGACGGATGATGGAGAACAGATAAAAATCTAAAATTCAATGTGATTTGAGATCAACAGTTCATATTTAAGGGTTTTTAACATAGTAAAACAATCAATTTTGCATATAAACTTTTCCGTATTGTTTAATATTTTTGAAGGTCATTAACTTGCAGGGCAATTTTGAGGCCCTAAACGACATTTTTAGCCAGTGAAAACCAAAATTGTGGAGTGTATTAAGGTATGTTGTGCCTTGAAGCTCAAGTAGAATAACTCGTGATATCTATCCAATGAGCTAAATTGTTCTCAAAATAGAGCTCGTATGAGAAAGTTACAACCAAAATAGTAAGGGTAAAATTCTGGCACCAGATTACTTCCATAAGGCATAACTCCTTGCTTCGAAGTCTGGTTGGGGCATAGGAGTAGTATATGGAAATCTTATAAACCATAGAAAATATCCATGGATCCATATTTGGGATATGGGTATGCAAAAATGCATAGGAAGAGAAATAATGCACTTGTAGCATACATGAATAAATTAGGTAAAATAGTCAAAACTTCTTCGGACCATAACTTTCATCTCGGAGCTCAGAATTGAGTAAACGAATAGTCACTTTAAAGATCTTGATGAGTAGAAGACATTTTTCAACCTAGAGTTTTGAATTGGGTATTAAAATGTCTCAGAAAGGGATAAAAAAATATTTTTGTAGCAGTTAAAAAGTGGAAATTGCAACATGTAAATGTTGTATTTTTCACTCAGAATTCAGATTGAGGCATGATTATAGCCATTGGAAAGGTGTTTTAGAGAGGAATGCATCTGGGGACTTTTTTTTTTTATTTGGTGTATTGTGTCCTTCGTAAGTTGGTATAAAGAGTAACATGTATTCTAATTGATGAAATATTTTATGTTATGCATGTCTAACAATAATTATTACATGCACATTTCTCTTAGAATTAGAGGTACAAGAAAGAAACGTTGGTTCTTATATGAGGATTGGAGTTATGAAAGATGCTCAAGGATCTTAAAACCATGAGGAATATATCATAGGTCTACATGTCAACATGAGAAATGTTGAGACAAAGTCAAATGGTAGAAGAGGTGGGCAGGGCCCTGTAACTATGAGAAGCCTGCATAGGGAAGTGCAGAGCTACATATATGATAATGAAAGGATTATGAAGGCATGGGAAGAGATACTTCAAAGTTTGAATATTTTGCATAAGAAAGTCAATAAATACTCGGGAACCAGACAAGAAGCTAGTTCTAGACAAGTGACAACATCTCGATCCCAAAGAAAAATGGATTATCGTGGAAATGACATAAAGTCAAGAAGCATGAGTAGGCCATCATTCTGCAAAAAAATACACTATAAGAAATCATGCAAGTTCAGAGTCAAGAAGTAGCCCAAGTGTGTCTCTTGTCTAGAGGAAAAGGAGAAGACTTGAGGCAGACATATTTCAAGGTCAACTAAGAAATATCAAGCCACCAAATTTCAATGGTGATCACAAGAAAGGAGAAGAGGGTTGTTGGAAATGAAGAAATGTTTCCAGCTGCATGATTACCCCTCAAGGGTAGAAGCTATAATTTCCACCTACCACTTGGAAGGAAAGGAAACCATGTGGTGGGATCAACTTAAGAAAGCCAATAAACTTGATGAGAAGAGGATATCATGGAGGCATTTCAAAGGATATTTTGAAGAGAAATATTTGTCTGAGCATTACTATGAATGGAAGATGAAAGAGTTCTTTTAATTAAAGTTGGGAAGCATGACAATGAATGAATATGAAAAGAGGTTATTTGAATTGTTGAAGTATGTTGACTTCATAAGAGATGAGAAGGTCAAAACACACATGTTCCTAAGTGGGTTACCATCCTTCTACAATGATAATATACAATATGATAACCCTAAGACCTTGGAGGAAACCATAAGGAGAGCAATGAATATTTATGAGCAAAGAAAACAAAGGCTAGTTTTCCAAAAATCTTGGAATGACAAGATGAAGGGTAAAAAGGATGAAAGGAATAAAGTTTTTAAGAAACCCTTTTTCAAGAATAGCACCCAAGAAAATTAACAAGATCAATCAACCCAAAATGAGCATAAGACTGCAGATTCATTTGGGAAAAGGCCAAGGAAAAAACCTGTACAATGTTGGGGTGTGAGGGAAATCATTTATATAGGGAATTACCTCAAAAATGAGAAAGAATGAGGATTGTACAAAAAAATCAGGAGGATGAAACATTTTAAGACATGGGAGGAAACATGCCAAAAATTTATGCATCCTTGGAAAACAAGCAAGTAGAGTATCAATCCCCCATGATTGAAGTGGATGGTAAGATTGATAACCATCCCATAACAATTTTAATTGATTATGGAGCTATCCATAGTTACATAAATGATAACATTGTTGAAATATTTCACTTGCAAAGTAGTAAACATAATAAATCTTGGTTAGTTCAATTAGCCATAGGAGTTAAGAGAAAGATCAATGAGTTGGTTAAAGATTGTCTCATAGACATGAATGGACTCAACACAAAGTTAGATGTAAACATCATACCAATGGGTTCATATGATTTTCTAATTAGTATGGATTGGTTGGAAAAACATCATGTGGTCCTAGACTATTACAACAAGACAATCACATGTCTTGATGAATAGGGGCAACAAGGAAAGATTCGAGACATTCCAAGAGTTGTAGTTGTTAGAGAAATTTAAAATATGCACTTGAAGAATAATTTAAGGAAGGGATGTCAATTTTTTGCAGCCAATATGGAAGAGGCAGCCAAAGAAAAAGTGTCGAGCATTGAAGACCACTTGGTCTTAAGGGATTTTGAAGATGCTTTTAGGGAAATCCCAGGATTTCCACCGAAGAGAGACATTGATTTCTCTATTGATTTGGTGCCAGGAGTTTCCCCAATGTCCAAGACACCATACAAAATGGTCATGCTAGAATTGAAAGAGTTGCAGATGCAACTTGAATATTTTTTAAAGGGTTATATATGCCCAAGTGTGTCGCCTTGGCGAGACCCAATTATTTTTGTGAATAATAAATATGGAACCTTAAGGTTGTGTATTGATTTCAGAAAGATAAATAAGGTCAATATAAAGAAAAAATATCCTTTGCCAAGAATTGATGATTTGTTTGATCATCTGAAAGGTGCAGTAATATTTTTCAAGATTGACTTGAGATCGAGATATCATCAAGTGAGGATTAAGGAAGAATACATCAACAAGACAATGTTTAGGACAATATATGGGCATTATGAATTTATGGTAGTGCCATTTAGACTATCAAATGACCCAACTGCTTTTATGTGTCTAATGAATGGAGTGTTTAGGGAATAATTGCACAAGTTTGTAATTGTGTTTGATATACTCATCTACTCTAAGTCAGAAGAGTAACATGAGAAATATTTAATAATGGTGTTGCAATTTTTAAGAGAGCATAAGTTGTATGCTAAGCTAAGTAAGTGCATATTTTATCAAAAGAAGATTCACTACTTGGGGCATATAATTTCAACATAAGGGATAGTAGTGGATCCTAAGAAGATAGGGGCCATTAGAGGATGGACAACACCAAAGAATGTTACAGAGGTCAGATAATTCATGGGTCTTGTTGGTTATTACCGAATATTTATAAAAGGATTTTCAAATATCGCAAGTCCAATCGCTTCTTTACAAAAAAAGGGAGTGAAATTTGAATGGACTCCCAAGTGTGAAGAGAACTTTCAACAACTGAAATACATATTGACAAGTGCATCAATATTGAGGATTGAAGATCTAGATGAATATTTTGTTGTGTGCAATGATGCATGCAAGGAAGGCCACGATGGAGTCCTTAGTAAAAAATATCAAGTGGTATGCTATGAATCTAGAACATTAAAAGAGCATGAGAGGAATTATGCTACACATGAATTGGAATTAGTAGAAATTGTACTTGCATTAAAAATGTGGAGACATTACCTCATGAGTAAGAAATATGAGCTAAGAACATAACATTGTGGTATGAAAAATTTGTTTGGACAGTCAACATTAAATGCTAGACAAACTACATGGCTTGAATTTATTAGTGAATATGACTTTGAAATTAAGCATATAAAAGGAAAGGAAAATCAAGTGGTTGATGCACTCAACAATAGATATCATGAGAAGCATATTGTAGCCATTATCATGTACATAAATGATATGAAAGATCAAACTATTGTAGTAGAAAATTCAGATCAACAGTACGTAAAAATAAAAGAAAAATTACAACAAGAATATTTTCAGCATAAATTTAATTATTATGAGATGAAAGAAGATGTAATTCTCATGTACAAAGGAAACGTTTATGTGCCAAATTCCAATGAGCTGAAAAATGTAGTGCTAAAGGAGATGCATACTATGCCATATGTTGGGCACCCAAGATATCAAAAGACAATTGCAGCTGTGAGAAGCCAATACTTTTAGCCAAGAATGAAGAAAGAAGTGGATAATTACATATCTAGATGTCTAGAATTATAGAAGGTAAAGACATAGCATAGAAATCCAATGAGGTTATTGCAACCATTACCTATTCTAGAATGGAAGTGGGAAGTACTTACGATTGCATTTAATACAAATTTTCCCAGAACAATGAAGCAACATGATTCCATCATGGTGGTGGTAGATAAATTGACTAAAGAAACACATTTTATTCTAGTGAAGACAACACACAAGGCATAAAATATTGTAGATATCTACATGAAGGAAGTTTCTAGGCTACATGGAGTGCCTAAGGAAATAGTTTCAGATAGGGATCCAAAGTTCACATCCAATTTTTGGAAGGCTTTTTTCAAGGGATTTTGAACAAAATTAAATCTCAGTACAACGTATCATCCAAAGTCAAATGGACAAACATAGAGGACTAACATAATAATTGAGGATATGCTTAGGATGTATGTGATGGATCAACCATCAAAGTGGGAATATTATATCCACTTAATGGAATTTGCTTAAAATGATGGGTATCATGCCTCATTGAAAATGAGTTTGTTTGAAGTATTGCATGGTAGAAAGTGTAACACATCAATGAGTTGGGATAATCCAGTTGATAGAGTATTTATTGGGCCAAATTTGCTAAAGGAAATGGAAGAGAAAATGGAAAATATTAGGAAGAATTTAAACATTGCCCAAGACAGGTAGAAACGTTATCCAGACAAGAATAGAGTTTTTAGAGATTTTAAAGTGGGATAACATGTGTTTTTAAAAGTGGAGGTGAAAAGAAGTTCACTAAGATTAGTAAGTTTCCCAAAGTTGGAGGCAAAATATTGTGGACCTTTTGAAATATTAGAAAATATAGGACTAGTTGCATACATTCTAACATTGTTTGCATCCATGAGAGTGCATAATGCATTTCGTTTGTTATTGTTAAATAAATATGTTATTGAACCTAACCACACAATTGAATATAATGTGATCAAGGTGGAGCACGAAGGGGATTTCCTAGTGGAACTAGTACGTATCCTAGATCAGAAAGTCAAATTGTCCAGGAAAATATCCATAGGAATAGTAAAGGTTAAATGGACATGATATGGTCCTAAATAAGATACATGGGAGCATGAAGAACACACGTGGGAAGAAGACCCATAAATTTTTGACAATTTTGAAGAAAAAAGAATGCAAAACTCCATTTTGAGCAACTAGAGTTCTAGAACCATATCTCGGAGTACTAGCTAAATGCACTTGGGGCCCTGATAAAAGAATGGAGAATTCCTTGGGATGTCCCTAATAGAAAATGGTTCATTCCTTGGGTCCACGGGTTGAGAGGAATGGGAGAGTATCATTGGAACTGTTGTTGGAGTCGTTAAATTTCAGAATTTTATTTCCTAAGTATTGCGATGTAAATTTGTATATGTATATCAACATAGTGTGCATTGAGGATGACATACAATTGTAGGGAACATGGAATGTGACATTTCCACTATAATCCCCAGTTTAAGTAATGTTTAATCTATATATAATGAGGCTATGACCAAACGTTGTAATATTCAAATTGTATTTCTATGCTTTAATAATAAAATGTGATGCCAACTGCTAAGGGAACATGGACATAGACGAGGGATGAATTAATACACAAGAGGAGGGAGGGTCTAAAAGAATGTCCAAGAGGGGTCCAAGAGGGGATTACCCATGTATATTAATTTAACCCATTTTCCTAAATTTTCTATTGGTATATGAACCTTCTAATTTCTGATCGAGTGTTCTCAAAACCAATAATTGAATACATGTAAGAGGGTGGGTGTGAGAAGTCACATTCCATAGTTATTGGGCACATGGGGGTTGAGTATAATCAGCTTGGGAAAGTGTGTGAGTCAAGAAAGGCAAGCCAAAAGAGTGTTCGGAGTTGGTGTAGCCATGGAGGGTGAATTCTAGAGCATGATGGAGCGTATGTTGAGCATAATTGGAACTGAATATTGAAGAGATAGGTTGTCATGCCTGAAGAGTGAACTCCTATGTGAGTTTCACTAAATCAACAAGTGTTTGTTGTTATTTGCTGATAGTTTTCCTAGCAATGATTTTTCCTTGAGTTCCCAGTTGAGGGATTCTTGGTTACTTATGCCAAAGAGACCCTAATAAATTAATGGGATTCCTGATGGAGTGATATCAATGAAGGGGCACATTCCTTGGGTTGAGAAGGTCAAGAGGAAGAGAGATGGTGAAAAATGAGGATAACTGTAGGAGAATATCAGTGGGTTGTGAGTTTTTGAGTTGTGAGTGAACAATTAGAGACCACCCTCTTTTGTGTATTACTAACCTCAACTCGGGGGTGATTTGTTGTTGATATTTAGAAAACAAAGTCTATGGTTTGGTGAAACATTTATCCCAAGTAGCTGGTTGCACTATTGTTTAATATGTTTATGTGTTGTATTTATGAGTTAAGTTACTGTGAATGAACTCTGTGTATTTTGAGAATGATTTATATGCTATTGTCTTGAGTTATTTGAGATGAATCATCTTGTTTTATCTTATTGTAGATGCATCAAATTAATAGTAATAGACACCAATTAAATGTGTATGTGTAATTCGTAGCTGGAAGCTACATGAATTAATTAGACAACAAATATTTTAGTTTTTATGAGTATTATACATCGTAATGTCCCTCAGATGGACCGGGGAACGTTACAATTCTAGAATCTAAAGGAATTCAACCTTCATAGTGTAGATTTTAGCTTTATTTATTAGATATGTTGTGACGAACTATTCCAATGGAATATGCATGATAGTTTAAAGATCATAATGGTATCAGAAAAGATTTCTTTGGGTATTTGTGGGAAGTTGTACAGAATCTAGGAATCCATTTAAGAGGAAATTCACCGAATGATAGAAATGGACGACAAGTATATTCACAACAACCCTCAAGATCTAGTATAAGAGAGAATTGCGATGTTGGAAGTGCAATTCATCGATATCAATCACAATATGAACCTCCTCATGGAGGATATAGAAACAAAGCTCAAACTGTTTGGAGATGATCAAGGCTCTAAATTAAAGATCAAATAGGACGGGAAATGATTGGGAGATCATGAAGACCTAGAGAAGGAGTCAGAGAAAGAACTCAAGAAAGCACAACCAATTTCGAGTGTCATTAACCCTTCATAGTCACTATTCAAGATGGAAGCGAAAGTGGGCATAAAGCCATACCAAGGTGATATAGATGCATTAAAATTGAATCATATATTGCACAAAATAGAACTTTATTTTATGATTCACTATATAGATGAAAAACAAAACTTTTCATTCTCTAGATTGAAGTTAGGGGGGCATGCTTTAACTTGGTGGGAAATCCATACAAAAACACTTAGACTAGAGAGTTATCCACCAGTAACTAGGTGGGAGGACTTCAAAACCCTCATGAAATCCCAATTCTTCCCTATTAGGTATGTAGAGGACCAATGGATTGGGTGGCACTACTTTAGGCAAAGCTAGGGGAAAAGTGTACAAGATTACACCACAGAGTTCAGAAACATGGACATCATGTTGGATATCTTTTCCAATAACCCATATGTACTCCTCAAGTATATGGGTGGTTTACAAAGTCATCTATGAAAGCAGGTGATGCTATTCAAGCCAAGGATAGTGGATGAGGCATGCGTACAAGCATAATTCCTCGAAAAAATTGGCCAAAAGAAGGGGAAACTAAGTGGCTCTAATCAGAAAGAGAGCTAGGGGGATTCAAACAAGGGAAAGAAGAAGTGGAAAGGGGGAAAAGATAAGAAGACAATATCCACTACACATCAGTGCAAATATCCCAACAACCATTGCAATCATTTCAACATTGATGGCCACACTGAGGAAAAATGCTAGAAAATACATCTAGAGCTAAACTCGAAGAACTAAAAGAAGAACATAAAAAAAAAAAATCTTCTAGCCATAGATTTGAGAAATCAGGTTGAAAGTGTCTCTGGTGTGGATTGTTGGGTCTCCTTTTTGACATCCACAGACACGTTACTTTTGCGACCTATATTGAATATGTTGCCTAAAACTATGAGTAATCCATTCATTTTGCTCAATTATACACTCATTTCACTATTTGTTGGTGCACATGAGGTAATAAATGTTTAACCTATTATTTTCATGGATTATTGATAGTTAGAATAGTTATTTATGTGCTTTATTCCATCTAATAGCCTTGTTGTGGAAATCGTATTAAGACAGGGTTCTAAAACGACATTGAAGGTCATTTGGTACTCACACTCCAAGTCATCTGGTACCATAAGGTTATACAATCATCTGGTATCTGCGCTCATCCAATACTCACACTCCAAGTAATCCAGTACCAGAAGGTTCTACAGTCATCTGGTACATGCGTTCATCCGATACTCACACTCCAAGGCATTCGGTACTAGAAGGTTCTACAATCATCCTGTACCTATGCTCATCTAGTACCTGTGTTCATCCGGTACTAGACGGTTCTACAGTCATCCTATACCTATGCTCATCTGGTACCTACGTTCATCCGATACTAGTGTTTATTTGTCACATGTGCTCATTCGGTACCAACATCCTACATGCATCTAGTACCATATATAGTTCAAAAATTTGGAATGCTTCTAGAGGAAAATTGGGGACATGGGGTTTGTCCAGAGCGACGTTGAAATACGAACATAAGAGTCATAATTCAACCATATTTCATGTGCGTACCTCCATCTCAGGGGGAATTATTATGCAAAAAATAGTAAAAATCTCAAACTGCAAACTTGTGCCTCAATTTTTGTGCAGATGGTATAAGATCTAGAAATTCTACGAAATGGTTTTTGTGTAGAATGTGTAAAATTGAGTAAAAGGTGGGAATTTTTTCAAAATTCGAATTGTTTTGGACAATATGGGTGGATCTCTAACTTGAATCTGCCCAAATTGATGAAAAACCCAAATTTTTTGAGATTTATCCTAAAATTGTAAAACTTGTTTTCTGAGTTTGGGAATTTGGTTTTATACATTCCTCCATGGATTTCATGTATAAATAATCCTCATAGGTCTATGAGAAGGATCCAATTCTTATTATGAGAATTCTTTTGTAATAGAGGTTCATGTAATGGAGACAAGAGTTATGATGTCATTATTGTAATTTGAGCTTAGTTTTCAATATATGAAAGGTGATTGATTCCAGATTTGTCGTGCATCATTGGAGTTCATTTGAAGTGCCTCTAGCAGCAATTTCCAGCTTGGGAGGGCCCCTCAAGATTGGTAATATGCTTCTCATTGTATTTTTAATTTAGATCTATTATTTTCTCTGTTTTCATCTAATAACATAGATTTCTTCCCATAGCATAAATGTAATTTCTTTGTTTTACATTAAGATTTATTTCATTTTACATTCAGATTTATTTTACATTTAGAATCATGTTATTTTACACTCAGACTTTATTCACTTTCCTTTGAATTCATAATCAGATTGTGGTTTTTTTGTGTGAATGCATATTCTATTTTACTTATTACTTACAACTTGTTGCATGTGTGAAGAGATGGGATCCCTCCCTGAATTTATGAGTTTATCAATTGAGTGTCTTTCATTGTAAAACTAAAAAGACAGTTTCATGATTACATTCATAGAAAGGTTTATGTGTGCGTTGTTAAAAAAATAAAAATAAAAATCTAAAAAAATACAAACTTTTAATTCCTTGGATTGATTTTTGTTCTTCATAAATTCAAAACTCATTAAAGAACAATCTCTTATACCATTAAACAGATTTTTGAATGTGAATATTTCCTTGCTCGAATAATAAAGGGACATCTCATTTGAGGTACATTTCGTTTTATATTTGTTTGATTATTTTTCCCTTTATTTAGTTTAATTTGGTTTTCTCATAGATTAGCTAACCACTACATGAATCCATTGAAGAACAAAACACTTAAGTAAGCTAATCACAATTAATCACACGAACATCTCCCTAAGTGCATGAAATACTGTGATCTAAGCCTTTATGAATCCTTAGTGTTAATTTCCTGCATTTTGTTTTACTTTGCTTAGTTTGTTCATATTGGCGTCGGCTTTATATTAGGCTAGACTGGGCTCCAATCCTGCATTTCTTGTTCTTGCACCTCAAAGCTTACGAGCCCCGATTGATAATTTAATGTTGGAATTAATAGTGCATATATTTATCCCAACATGGATGAAAATATTTTCTACACATCTTTGGAAAAGGAGGTGAATCTGAGTATCCTTCATCACCAGTAAGAGAAGAATATGACCAAGCTCTTCCACATCAAGATTTAGGTCAAGAATACCAAGATAGATACTATGTTCGAATTTCGTTCAAAAACTAATCTCATAGTAGTGGATCTAGTTAGGAAGCTTGGATCAGAGGTTCACGATCATCATATCCCCTATCCATCGAGTTGGTTAAAAAAGGATTCAAATATCAAGGTAAAAAATCATTGCAAGATTAAATTTGACGTAAGTGTTGATTTTATAGATGAAGTAGAATTGGATGTAGTACCATTGGATGTATGCAGAGTAGTGTTTGGAAGCCCCTACATGTATATGAGGTATGATATCTTCATGTAGAGATCCAACCAGTACTACCTCATCAAGGACGATAAATCCTTCATCATCAATGTGCACAAAGGTAAGTAAAACATTTCACTGGTAAGTGCCAATACAGATAAGAAATTGATCAATTCTAGAAAGAAATATGTTTTACTTTTCCTAAGGGAAAATCATTATATTGAAGAGTCATTAAAAGTAAAGATATCCTTGAAAGGGTTTACTAAGGATAAAAAAGGTGTATTGGAGGAGTTTCTAAAGACATAGAGGGGAGTGTTCCAGGAGCTTAAAAGGATACCACCTAAGAGGGAAGTGGATCACAAAATCCAATTATTTCCAAACTCCCCCTTAATGTTGAATAGTGGGTTGTATAGACAGTCTATTATGGAAGAAAATAAAGTAAAGAATCAGTTGCAACAATTTTTTGAGCATGGTGTGATTTAACCAAGTACCTCACCTTGTGGGTTACCCATAATAATTGTTCCCAAGAAGGATGGGACTTAGAGAATGTGTATCAATTATAGGGAATTGGACGATATTATAATGAAGAATCAATACCCTCTATTTAATATCAATGCTCTGTTGGACCAACTGCAACATTTCAAGTACTTCAATCAGCTGGATTTGAAATCAGGATATCGCTATGTATTAGTCAAAAAAAAAGGTACATGGAATACTCCCTTCAAGACAAGGAAATGTTTGTATGAGTGGTTGGTTATGTCATTCAACTTGTGCAATGAATTGGCTATATTTATGAGACTAATGAATGATGTTTTATGCCCTTATATAGATTAATTTATTATTGTCTATTTGGATGATATACTGGTTTATATTTCTACTTGGGAGGAGAACATTTAAAATATTATGTAGGTGTTAGAGACCTTGAAGAAGCCCCAACCACTATAAAATCTCAAGAAATGCTAGTTTTCTTAGTAGTCTTTAGTGTATCTGGGGTATGTGATCGATGGAGGTGAGTTCAAGATAGATCCTTCCAATATGGAGGCCATCATGAAATGAATAGTGCCTACAAATTGCACATAAGTTAGGATCTTTTTTGGAGCAACATAACACTTGAGGAAGTTCATAGATTCATTTTCAGCAGTAGTTGCACCAATCCATGCCATAACAATGTGAAATAAGGGTTTCTAGTGGGGGAAGAATCAACAAAAGGCCTTTGATGAGATGAAAAGAAAAAACACTCAAACACTAGTTCTTGCACTACCAAACTTGGATAAGACCTTTGAAGTGGAGATAGATTTAAATGGGTATGCCATTGGAGAAGTATTGATGTAGGGAGGAAGGCATGTATACTATCATTCTAAAGTGTTTCATGGGGTGGTCCTCAACTACCCTACCTATTACAAGGAGCTCCATGACTTGGTACAAGATGTCAAAAAGAGGAAGCACTATCTGATGGGAAATGATACCATCATCCACATAGATCACCAACCGCTCTATTATTTGCAGGCCCAGAGTAAGTTACAAAAGACCATGCACTACAATGGATGGGGTTCTTAAAACAATTTCATTTGGTCATAAAACATAAGAAGGGTAGCACAAAAAAGTTGGTATACATGTTTTCAGAACCAACCACATCCAAGATTACAACTTTGGGAACTCTGATTCACATGGATCCTTTTACCCATGATGCATATAGAGAGACATACATAGAATATGATGACTTCAAGGAGGTGTTTTAGATGCTACAGGTCCAAATTCATATAGAAGAAGGTGACAACAAGGATGTCTATAATTTACAGAATGGTCTACTCTACAAGCTCGACAAGCTTTGTGTTCCTAAAGGTGAATTATTGCAACTTATCAGAGAGGCTCACACCTCTAAGGTTGTAGGAAATTTTGGTGTTTGGAAGACAGTTTCCAACTTACATAGGTATGTTTACTAGCCCAAAATGCAAGAAGATGTAGAACTATATATTAGATGATGTATACTTTGTTGTACCAACAAGCCCAGTAACAGGAAGAAAGGTCTATATCATCCCTTAATTGTACCCACTAGACCTTGGAAAATAATTTCCATGGATTTTGTGGGTGTCTTACCAAACATGCAAAAGGGACATGACTATTTATTTATGGTAGTTGATAGGTTCAACAAAATGTGCATTCTCATGCCTTATAAAAAGACCATCAAGGGAAAGGAAGCAACAAACTTGTTCATTGAACAAGTCTGGGTGCACTTTGGGATACTATTGATGGGTCGAAATGTCCTGTCGAATAGGTAAGGAAAAATTCTCGATATCGAGTCCCAATCAAACTCACTCTCATTTGGGATGTTAAGTTTCGACTAGTACAAATTTAAAAAAAAAAAGGAAGGATAGTAAATTGTTACCCAAAGAATTCTACTTAATTATAACTCTAATATAATTAAAATAAATAAAAATTATTACCTAAGCTAACAATTTCTAACCTATTCTGCAGTATAAATTCGAACATATAGATACAATATAAAATGATATCACTGGTTGCAGAAGTAGTCCATTAAAAACAATAATATATTAAATAAATAATGAAACATACATAAACGTAAATAGCTACATATTACACCTGCGATACCATCCCTATATAAATTTAGTAACCATAAACGTCAGATGACTCAAACAACACACACATAAATAGTTCATATGAAATATTATTCGAGAGACTGTAAGATTTAATCACAAATGTAGAATAGTCCCATATGCAACTAAACACCATTCATGGTTGCAAATTTTTCCTTCTATTCTTCATATATGAGATAATAGTATCACCATCAAATGATGGGAAAAAGTCCCCCCCTTCATACAACGAGTTATCTTTTATAAAATAAGAGAGACTCTTCAATTCTTTTAGCTGTCATTTGTTTTCAGTTACAACTTTTCATTTTGTCTCCCTTTGTTTTTCTATCCTACAATTCGAATTTATTCTACATATTTATTAATAAATCTATGAAAATTACGGACACAACTTAAGAATAGTCTTAAAGTTGTTAGATTCTCTATGATTCAGTCATTGGAAATATCCTCAATCCTGCTCATATGCATCTTCTTCTTCTCTTCAAATTTTCTAAGCATTTCAATGGTCGGTTTGGTGAAAAGGATTTTACTAACATCTTCTACATTATTCTAGCTTTCCAATGAGCCCAATATTTCTCGATTTGGTTTCTTGAATCATGAGTTATGGTTTCGTGAAGTCAATACTCAACAACCGTTGATCTGCTCACAAGATTGATTTGGACCATTGAACTTCAACTCTAAATAATTATCCCACATGCATTGGGGGAGTTGAGTATGGGAGGTTTATAATGTTTTCTCAACCCTTAGTAGTATGTGTGTGAATTTAGGGTAGGCATGGAACCTTGAGCCCGTGTAGATATTTTGGCCCATAAACCAAAGTAAAAATGGAAAACAATTAGCTTGATGGAATGTCCGGGGGGGGGATAAAAT
>JZKD02S1615853.1:656991-679342 GCA_000966675.3 Picea glauca
TTACCCTACCTCAAGGGTTTTCTCTATTTCTTGTGTTCATGTTATGGTGAATGGTTTATGGTTTATTCTTGGTATTATTGAAGTATATTTACAGATCTGGTATAGGTACTTAACATGTACAGGCATCATCCTCGGGCATACTGCCAGCTTCCCCCTCCACTGCTCGAGCAGGACCATCACGACTGCCTTTGGAAAGACGATATAAACTTGAAAATGACTTCGCCACTGTGAAGATGATCCCAAGCATCTTTCCTAAATATATCCCACCACTAAGTGGACCAGTGAATCGAGACTCTATACCCAGAGACTTCGACTATGCTGTAGTCACTGCATACCTCCCGAAAGGGGTGCGCGTAGTTCATGCTGAACAGGAGAATCTCACCTCACTAACATTCAATGATTTTAACCTTGGAGATCGCAAGGTATACAGTATGTTAGCCCCGCACAAGTATTTGACTATTACAAAAGGAAAGAATCCCAATATTGTACCGCAACAATGGACCCATAACCTTGCGTAGTCAACCCTCCTCAACGTAATGAAGATTCCACATTTTGGGAGGCATCCGGAAGTAAACGCATGTGTTTGACTGTTGTTGTCATGCTACCATGAAGGATATCTATGGTTGGATCGATGCATCACTGTGGATCTGATTCTGATCAATCGGATCACTGGGCTAAGCATGCAGGGCCTTGACCCGCATGACTTTTACCTTGGAAAGACTGTAGATCGTGCTCTCGCTCAATGAATAAAAGACACATATGGTGATCTGGAGAAAGGCACACGAGGGTACAAGGTATCCTCCATTGAGAATGCAGTAGTACGCTTTGGTTGCCAGCTTATCGTAGGCAAGTTAGTCTGAAAAAAACAGACCTACACAAGTGACCAGATTTGTAGTTGACCTCGTAGGGAAGTGCGCGGAGGGACTACAAACGAACTGGGAGAAATACCTTATAAATCAACTAGAGCTTGAATGTAGACAAGTGCAGGACCAAGGGTATGAGTTCCACTTTAGCTGGTTGCTCATACTTATTGCCTTCATCACGTGGGAACTACCCAAGGGATCCACGTTTCCGAAGATCGAACCCTTTGAACCACTGGCCACGAATTTTTGTACGTTGTGGTACTCCATGGACATGCAGAAACAGTGGCAGTCCAATGCCATCTTCCATGTGTACTAAATTCAATTGAGGAATGCCATTCAGTCTACACCGTGCATTACACCCAACACTCTTCATAGGTTTCGACCTTTGATGAAATTAAACACAGATCGTCACTTCACTTACATCACTGCGCACACAGATGAGAACAAACAACAACTCCAGTCATATTACAAGCTGACAGAAGATGAATTGGAGGAGATTAACAAGGAATGGTCGACAAACCTCCTTGTTGCAACAGATTCCATAGAGATGTACGACATAGATATCCCTGAAGCTATGTCGTATACACCAGGACCACGCAATACTAAGAAGTATGTGGAAGTTCAAGATATCCACAGCACATCCACAAAGACTGCTTCGCTCTCACCTGTGAAGGGAGGTGATGATGAAGAACTAGGGGGCATAGAAGTTGAATAGAGAAAAGGTGAGGTTACCCCACCTAGGGACAAGGCAGATCCCTCCAAGAAGAGGAATATTACATCACCAAGGCCCTCATCCAGAAATAAAACTAAGGCCACTTGGACAATGCTTAAGACTATGCTTACCCCGGATGATTTTGATTTCTTGATTGTCACGCTGAATGATGTTTCATTAGAGCTTGCGGGAAAGCAAGAAGCAAAGCAGGAGGAACCATTCCGCTAGATCACGGATGAATTCAAATAAGCACAGCAGGCACTTCAGTCTAGACAAGCAGTTTCTACGGTGCCGTTAACAATGGAAAAATCAGTAACAGGTGATGAGCCCACACAGTTACACCAGATCACCGAGAAAGTCAAAGCTCACCTTCGACGAGCTTAAGAAGACATAGAGAAAGCCACCCAGGCTTTGGCACAAGCACAAAACGCACATGAAGAGCAACAGAGAAAGGAAAAAAAAGAGCAGCTTGACTTACAAGTGAAATCAAAGGAGGAAAACGCCCAGTTATAGCAGAGCAAGGACCAATTGCTAGTAGAGAAACTTGAAGCACAATAAAGAGTTCACAAGGCACTGCACTCTGTGATGATCATAGAAGTAAAGATAGAAGATCGTCTTCCACAGCAGGTGACCCAACTAGAAGAAGTAATCCAGCAAATTCAACAACGCATCACGGATATGGAGCTCCACACAGTGCCTGAGACACCCCAAGAGATAAGAGATCTAAGAGAAGCCACTGCTCGAAACCCAGTCGACCGATTAAAAACTTTGGCTTCAAAATGTAGGTAGATAAGCACCAGAAGCAACCAAACCTATGAAACCCTCACAGAGAATCTAGAATTGTAGACATTGGAGGCCCAGCTCCATGAAGAAAAGTATCATGCAGATGTGCTACAAGCGCAACTGAATTCCTTTACCCCAGTCGAAAGAATGAAAAGGTTCGGAGAGCAACGCACAGCCCAACAATAAGTACACACACTGCAAAGTAAAGTAATGGACGTCTCTCAACGATTGCAACCACTACAAGAGAAGGCATGCCAACTATTTGTTGAACTTGAAAGCCAAGCAGTTGAACTCGAATAGGGTGTCATCACTGCAGAACAGTGCCCGGAAGGACCGCTCAATGACTCAGTAATCCAGGAATGTATTGAACAAGAGGTTGTCGCACTACAGCAGGTCGAAGCCGCTCGAGCCAAGCTTGAGGCATTCAAAGCAGAATTAGTTAGACCTGAGTGACTCGGGATGAGTCACAGGTGAGTGTTGGGGGCTTGTTGGCCCTTGAAATTCTAAGAATACTTGTTCATACTTGACCACTTTTGAGTACCGTGACAGCTTGCCAAAGATGGAGCACAACGCGAAGAGGAAATTAAGGAAGCAAGACCTATTTTTGGGTCCATTTTAGGGTTTTGGGTTGATGTAATGGGAAAGGGATGTTGGCCCATGGGCTTACCCACTTTTAGGCCCATTTTGTAATATATAAATAGATAGGCCTATTTTTCCCTGGTCTCCCTATTTTATTAGCTCGCAGCCAGTCGTCCAAATCCTTGATCGTGTAAGTCACAGCCATGAACACAAAGTGTAGCTTTCTTAAACAGTCTATTTTGATATTGACACATAAGAAAAAGATATTTTTAATCTTTCAACGGCGAATATTTCGGGAACATTCCATATCAGTAGCTCACGAACATTCGGGAGTGAAAAATTGCACGAATTATAGCGCCAGAACAAAAGGCCCAAAGTGAATACGAGTCGTTGATCTTAAAGGGGATAGGTGGTAGTTGATCCAACCCTTCGAGGAAATGAGCTTCGGGAGATTTGAAATGAGAAGTGCTTAGAAATCCTGAAGCACTGAAGTCCCGAAGGCCCGAAATGGATCTAAGTCGTTGATCATCCAGAGCTACATGTCATCAGATCCTTAGCTCCGGATGTTTTTCTTAGAGGGAAATGTGGTTTGAGAATTGAAATTCTCAAAGGTTGATTCGCGAAACAGATCTCAGTCGTTGATTTAAAGAGGGAAGATATGACTTGTCGATCTAAATCACCAGAGTTGGGTTGTTGATCAGGAAGCCTCATCTCAGATCACAAGATCAATGGTCATGCTCCATTGCGGGGTCAGAAGGTGTGCATGTTTTAAAATTTCAAGGGTGGGCCGCAATCAGAACCATGGTTTTTGCAAAGCAATGCATGGCGGTTCATGGTGAATTGCAGGGACAAAAGTGGTTTTCTTTCAAACCACCCTTGGTTATTCCTGCAATCATGCAATTGCATAGGGTCATGGCCCTAGGTCACATTGAAGATGGAGCGATGGAGAGGAGTTGTGCCAAAGACCAAAAGCGTCCATATTGGTCACAGAAGAAGATCTACTTGGCCTCGAGACGTCGGGATTGACTCGAAAAATTCGTATGTCACCACCTCGAAACATTCATGAGTGTTAGGCCCTGTCCTGATCCTAATGAAGGTAACCACTAAATATTGGGGGCGACAGTTGAGACCTCGTCTCACCCAATAAATGCAAAGCGCAGCCATGAATGCACGCTAATGATCCAAATTTTCCTTATGGGCAATTTTTCCTGTAAATCACATAACTGCACCTGGCTCATGTCTGACATGAGAAGACCTACACAATCTGACAGAGCAGGCACTGACTGAATGCTTTGAAGGCAGTGGTCTAATCACACTCCTATTGGTTGCAGCAATGTTGGGTATTTATAGACAATTTCGATATTTTGTTAAGGTCGAATGGTTGAGCTAGGCTCCCTGCTATTGTAATATTTTTATGAAGAACATTGGTTCTCTGGTTATGTATTTGTTCTTGAGACATATTGGTTAATCTAATTCATCTTTCTTGCTACATATTATTTGCCTCTGATACTGAGAGAGTTCATGATTGACTAATTCACATGGATTGTTGTGACTGTATTATGATGAATGTTTGAGTATAGTGTTGTTATAATTTATTTCAGTTTCTTTGAGATTTGAATTCAAGAGGATATTGATTTTAAGTTTTTCCTCCTTAGGTTGTTGGAAGACCTGATGTCCACAATAGACCTCTACACTCTCCTCACCAAATTCTTCCCTCTATTCACCCTTACTCCAACTTACTGACTGAAGTTGATTCCAGACTTCAATCGCATATGCATGCTAGTCCATATTTCTGAGTTAGAACATTATTATCATTGAGTCCTCTCCATTTGATCACCTAAAACTCATTTACATTTACTGTATAAACTAATGGGTATTGGGATTACCTTCTATGCAATCCGAAGGTGACTTCTAGTGCTAACAGACGCCTTCAACATTACAGTGATCCCCAGAGCAAAGAACACTCGTGTTGATTCCTTGGCCACCGCTGCCTCAAGGCTATCCCCTTCAGAAGACTATGAAAACTCATAGTTTACTATGGAGCTACTCTACAAACTGTCGGTGCCCAACAATATTTCTAATTGGAAAGTCTTTGAAGGAGATGAACAAATCATAAAAAATTTAACCAATCAGGTTAATTTTAAAGATCTGGCTATTGACGATGAAATATTTCAAGAGAAACTAGTAGAAACTAATCCCCATGTACAAAGAGCTAAAATGGATCAATTGACTGACAAACCGAGGTTTCACACAATACCGAAAGGGGTAGCCAAATTAGAAAACCTTTTTTACTTAAGTCAAATATTTAAGGGGTCAACGAACACAAAGACTGGGATTTTATGTCCCATGTACGAGACTATAAACCTAGGAACCCTGGAAAACTCGAAGAATATAAATCTTGGCAAGACAGTATCTAAAGAATAAAGGAAATCCTATCTCAAATTGTTTAGAGAATATCGAGATGTTTTTTCATGGTCCTACCGAGATCTGAAAACTTATGATACTCACATTATCCAATACACAATCCCGTTAAAACCTAGAGTAAAACCCTTCCAACAGAAGCTCCAGAAGTAAAACCCATCCCTGGAGCCTCTCATGTGTCAGGAGTTGAAGAAATGACTAGATGCTAAAATTATCTTTCACGTTAGACACTCTTCATGGGTAGAAAATTTGGTTCTGGTCAGGAAGAAGTCTAGGGAGATCCGCGTGTGTTTGGATTTCAGGAACCTCAACAGAGCATCAGAAAAGGACAACTACCCAGTCCCACTAATGAAGCAACTCTTGTAGACCGTGTATGTATCTGATATTTTCTCCCTACTAGACAGTTTTTCATGTTACAACCAAGTTTTAGTTTCATAGGAAGATCGATTGAAAACTACCTTCTAAACCAAGTGGGGAACCTTTGCTTATAAAAACATTCCCTTTGGGTTAAGCAATGAAGGGGCAACCTTCCAAAGGGCCATGGACGTAGCATTTTGGGGACTAATCAAAAAATGTGTAGTAGTTTATTTGAACGACGTGATTGTGTATTCAAAGAATATAGAAGATCACATCCAACACCTAACCCACATTTTCAAAAGGTGTAGGAAATATAGTATATATTTAAACCCTAAGAAAACTATCTTTGGTGTCGAAGAAGGGAAACTATTAGTTCATATTATATATCAAGAATGAATTCGTATAGACACATAACGAATTGGGGAAATAGCTCAGCTTCCATTACCCCACAACAAAAAGGATATGCAATCTTTCTTTGGGAAAAACAATTTTGTGAGGAATTTCACCCTCGATTTCATTGAAACTATCAAGCCCTTACAAAAAATGATCTGCAAGGATGTTGAATTTAAGGGGGATGATGAACAAAAAAGTTCTTTCAGCAATATTAAGAATGCAATATCTCAAGATCCAGTGCTGTGAAGTCCTAACATTAGCGAAGATTTCTTCCTCTACACTTTTTCCTCCGATCAATTTTTAGCTACAATATTGACTCAAAAGGACGATGACAACAATGAGGCCTCGGTCTCATTTATGAGCACTAATATCCAAGGGGTCAAACTAAATTACCCTTCTATAGACAAGCATGTTTATGCAGTGTACAAGACAATGAAACACTTTAGATCTTACATCCTAAATAACTACACCAAATTTATTGTTCCTCACCCCGCAGTCTGATCCCTATTCACTCAGCAAGAGATGGGGGAAAGAAGAGGGAATTGAATGGTAGTGGTCCAAGAACTTGATCTTGATATAAAACCTGCCAAATTGGTTAAGGGACAAGGATTATGTAAACTGGAAGTTGAAGCCCAGGACCAAGTAAATGAAGACCCTAGGTCAGATAATGAATTGGAATTATGGTATAGTGAAGCTTCATACGTATCCCCAGGGTAGGAATCTTGGTATGGGTAATTATCTTATCGCCTGCATCATGGGACTTTCCTAGAAAACCTAAAACATAAGGAAAGGAGATCTCTTAGACTAAAATCGACAAAATATCATCTCATAAATTTGGTGCTCTTCCGTATTAATTATGATGGGGTACTTTTAAGATGTCTCGAATGAGAAGACACAAACAAGGTTCTGAAGGAGCTCCATGATGGTACTACAGGTGGACACTTTGCAGGGAATACCACTACTCATAAAATACTGAAAGTCGACTATTATTGGCCTACTATGTTCAGGGATGCTCACACATACGCTAGGAACTGTAAAACTTGTCAGATAAGCGAGGGGAGGGAAAAGAGAGCAGTTTTCCCACTCCAACCTGTGGCCATCTCCAGGACATTCAAGCAATGGGGGTTAGATATCATAGGATAAATTACACCGAGTTCTTCAAAGCAGCATAGATACATACTCACTGCCACGGACTATTTCACGAAATGGGAAGAGGTTGTCCCTCTGACTCATGTAAATGAAAAGTTGGTAATCCAATTCATCAAGAAAAAGTTGAACACAAGGTTCGGTATGCCTTCCGTTCTTGTTTTTTATAATGCCACTTATTTTTCTTCCACCTTATTAACATATTTCACTCTAGACAAAGGAATCATAATCAGATACTCTGCAAACTACTATCCACAGGGGAATGGAGTGGCGAAATCAACCAACAAGAACCTAGTAAGGATATTAAAGAAGATATTTGAAAACAATCAAAGGAATTGGCATAGTTAACTTCATAATTCCTTATGGGTCGATAGGGTAACACCCAAGGAAGCTATAGGGAATTCCCCATACTTTCTGGTATACGGATAAGAAGCCATTCTCTTGAATGGACTATATCTTCCATCTCTTCAGCTTGCTCAGGACTCTAGAGGAAAACCCTCATCAGTTATTCAACAAATAATTGATACCCTCCTCATGTTGGAAAAAGAAAGGGAGAAAGAAAAATCAAAGTTCATTGCTCACCAGCAAATAGTTAAAAGGTGGTTTGACAAGCATAAGGCCAAAGAGAAGAATTTTGAAGTAGGAGACTTAGTCCTAAAATGGGACAGAGCGAATGAGCCAAAGGGAAAACATTTGAAGTTTCAGAATCTATGGCTCATACCTTCTCAGGTAACCGAGAAAATTTGGGTAGGCACGTATCGATTGTAAAATTTGAGGGGGGGACCTGACACCCTCCCGGTGAATGGCCAAGCCCTAAAACAATATTTGTGTTAAAAAAAATTAAAAATAAAAAAAATGTGTGTGTTTTCAGGATATTTTGTTTTTAGGTAGGCTTATTGTGGAGTACTTCATTTTTGTTTTCTTTTTACAGTATTTTTTGCACTTTGAATATTGTGTTCCGCAAGGCATTGGTTGACCTCAGTTCATGTGGTATAATGAATTTTTCTCTTAACTCATACTTACATACAACAAAAGAAGCGTTGGGAGAATTGAAGTTGTTTTGAAGGAGTTTTGTATCTAACCTTTGCAAATAAACAACCTTGGAAAGTGATGAAGTGTATACCTAGTGGTCTGGTAAAACCTAAAGGGAAAGATGGTAAGATGGAAAGGAACACATGTACCTCAGGATAGAGCTATAAAAATTTAACCTTAACCATCTCGTTTTGCAAATAACAGACGTCCTCCTCTCCCACTCGCTCAAGGTATTGTGCCGAAATAAAATCAATTATATAAAATGAGTGTAAAGTAGGAGAGGGTATGTAGATAACTCCGTCGAGGATATGGATGCTCGCTGGCATTGGAGCAAGGTTTGTGACATTGGGTTGACTCCTTCGAGGCTATGGATGCTCGCTGGTAGCGAAGCAACACCGTAGCAAGTGAATGATAATAACTAAAAGGTCGTGTGCCATTGAATCCTTTACTCAGCTCTTGTCAAAAGAGGGCATGGGTCATGGTTAAAGGAAACAAAGGTGGAATAAAGTTTGAACCCCCACATGCAGGCTTGGATTCACCAACCAGGGAATTTCAAATGCAAGAATAGAAGAGGCTCTGATAAAAAACCAGTTAAGTTCTTAACTAGCTTCTGCATCATCTGAGCCTGGGGAATGAACAAAGATTTTTCTTTCTCCCAGTAAGTCATCATTTGTTGAGAACTCAACACACCCTTAAAGCATTATCAAATTTTGTCACTTTTTGGGTACCACTTGTTTTCTGCATTGTCTGATTCGATTTCATTTTGGGAAATGGTTTATCTTTGTTTTTTTTCATGTCTCTTATCACCTAGTCAAGTCTGTTTGAACTTATGAAACCTCATGTCTAAAATAATTTAACACCTGAATTAAGAATCGACATTTAAACACTACACCTAACGTGCTCAGGTTTGGTGTCGAAAATAATTCAAGTAAGTAAAGGAACCACACAAAAACAAAAATCATCGAGCGTTGATCCTCATCAACATCAGCAGAAGGAGGTTTTGGTTTGCGTAAGTTATTCACATAAAGGTTCAAGAGATATTTGATCCCCTTCGACATCATCGAAATATGAGAAAGACAAATGTTAACAAAGGACGTAAATAAATCGCCAATATCTTATTCCTAATGCACCTTATCAGGATCGGGGAAATCCATAAAGGTTACAACAATCGTTCTGACTGCGATACAATTATCGTTGATCGTCAAACCCGATGCGTTTTCGGCATCAGGAATTTTTCAAGGGACTCTATCCAAGAGAACTTGGGTAAGTTTATTGTCGATTGTCGATCCTAGACACTTTTATGTGTCGGCAAGTTAGGATTTGGTTTTAGAATGTATGGCTTAAAGAAAGTCCCGAATTCTATTAACACGAGCTAATGAAGTCACTGGTCTCAAATGCCACGTGTCTTTAGCACGTAATGGGGTCGTACAGTCTAGTTTTATCCCAAATCATATTTTTGGTTCCCTAGGTCCTAGTCACACCTCCGAGTAATCTTTTCCACGTTAGCATTGTACGGTAAGATCGATCGGCGTCAGAGTTGTTGCAAGAGGATATTAACGAAAATTTTCAAAGCATAATCCTGAATCTTGATCCACTGGCTGAAAGAGAAAAACGATGGGATGTTTGCGACATAAGATACGATTGGATTTGGACATTTAATAGACTAGTTAATTCCCGATCTCACATTTGTTGCTACCGCGTGCGTCGATTAGAAAACAACATTTTGAAATCGCTGATAGACCACATTACCACTCGCACCCGTGTTGTCAACCCAAGATGAATTTAAGTTTAAACACCTCTGAAGATCTGGCGGAATATTTAATAAAATTACACTCATAACCTAAATTCAATGGCTGATGCGACAAGGTAAGTTCATTCCTGTTTAAATATCTAGAACCATTTTTTTTTAACCAATTCATCTTGTGCACAAGTTGAAATCCATAGCATCTGAAGAAGCAAAGCGAGCATCTCAAGACTGTACTGACCCTCCGATTATCAAAACCAAGTTTAACAAGCTACAAAGCTATGTGTTCAAGTTTGTCAATTCGGTAATTATAATTTATATATTCATCTGGTTTCTTACACAGTCTCTAAACTCTGCTCTAGTTGCAGGAAAAATGCCACCAAGAAATCCAACCACCAGACGCTCGCCAAGGGAGCCCAAGCTAAAGGAAGTTGAAACATGTGAAGGCTCTTGTATGGGGACTGCAAGGCAGTTGGAGTACGCTCCCGGGGTGGAGCATGTCATCAAAACCTCAACAAAGAAAGATTTTTCCCAACCTCCGGCTTTCGGTGATACTGAAGAAAGAACTAGGTCCATAGTAAGTCCCCCACAGTGGGGGGATCTCTTTAACAGGATTAGCCAAGAAGAATACCCATAATATATCCCACACAGTGATCCATACGTAAGGACGCTCGAAGACTAGGTGTTCCCGAACATTCGACGGTCGTATCTACACATGGTGGCAAGTACAACCCTGGTTTTCCCCTACATAGAAGTTATGAAATGGATCATCGACCACACGAATGTGAAAAAATGATTGATAAATGATGAGAATGGTGAATGCGTCGATGTTTTCCTCCCGACAGAAGTCCAAAAGTACTATAAGCTCAGGGACCCAGAAGAGCGACTCAACATGGACTTCGTGGTAAAGTTCTATGAGTTCCATGACACCAACCGATTAATGGCCTCATGGTGGAAGGAGAACAAGAATTTCACTAATTGGAGCAATGGTTGGTATGGAATTATTAATCTGAGGGATCCTTACATCTATTTGATGGCTCTCATCTGTCGATTATATGGATAAAATGAATGCTACAAGTTTTTGGAAGCATGGATGCCTTTGGCGTACACAATTGCAATCGTCAGGAGCAACTTCAACTGGGGAGTAATAATCTCAAAACAATTAATCATTTGTGTACAGCAGGCTCAAATATTGAAGGAAGGAGAGTCACCAACTTTCTACATGGCCTCGTACCTGCTCGATGTCATGTGCATAAGGAATGTCTTCATCGGCATGAATATAAGATGGCATGTTGCAGAGCTCCTAGTCCACGTCTACTTCAACATACTATGGGAGAACAAGTACAAGAAATCTTACGCACTCATCTGCGATGAATTCATCGCCAGCATTTATTTTATTATTTTTAAGAAGGAATGCCTAAGACTATCAGCGACAGCTAAGAAAATGATAGCCAAGGTAGGCCATTGGTACTTGGACGAACACTCAACCTACATCAGGGTGTTCAGGGCCACCGGACCATCACATCTCCTACCCGCTCATGTCCTAGACTGGATTGTTGTGGGAGAAATTTGTTATCAAACCATCCTACAAGGCTATAATGCCACATTGGTCAAAGACAAGAAACGGGCTTTCATACCCTATAGTTTTCATATAGGGTTCTATCCAGTGAAGGATACTTCTCAAGCCAAACAAGAGAGGCTTAACCAACTGGAATTCAAATTCTAGACATTCTGATTCTACAAGAACGATCCTAAAGGTATGGTCCCCCAACACACTTTACAAGTATCGTCCTACAGGCCATATGCTCATGGTAAGTTTGAGGATGAAATTTTCACAGAGTGTTCCCAATATTGGGACGAAGTAGTGAAAAGGATGGCCAACCCAAACATGACTAGGTTCAAGGCCATGAGCATGGATGAAGAGGTGGAAACGATAGAGCAGTCAGCTCAAGAAGCCCTTAGAGCCATGGAAGAAATCAGAGTTTCGAAAACAACAGAGGCACAGAGAAGGGGATTGTTCTTGATAGAAGGGTCACAAAGGATCATTGATCAATTTCAAAATGATCATGATCTGATAGAGATGATGAGGTTCTCCATTCATGACCCGGTCAAAATTTGAGGGGAACTGAGTGGCCCAGAGACGATACAGATTGAAGAAACCATCGGTTCAAATAACCCTAGAGATCCAACACCACAGGTCGGATCACCAAGGGAATTTTCAGCTCAGCCTAGGATAGCGAGGAAATCGGGGAGAACAAGTATACCAAATCCCATGTTCAATCTAATAACCATCTACGATGATGAGGAGAGTTCAGAGGTGTCCCTGGTCACTCCGGTGAAAATCACAGAGGAGAAAGAACATGAAAAGGCATTCATCCTGGGTCCCAATGCTTCAATTCAAATCCACCCACAGAGTGAGCATAAGGTGGAAAGTGCCTTGGACGTTGGGCCACTTGACATACTGAGAATTCCAATGGAAAGCTCGAGGGATGATCTAGGATCGCTCGAACAAGAAGGAGAAATTCCACAATAGGAAATCAGCATTTCAACAACTGATTACCAAGTAAGTACCAAACATGCCTCTGATTCCTCAGTTTTGACCAGTACTTTACCACCCGATGAGAAACAACCAAATTTCGATCCATAGAGACATATAGAAGAGGTTCAGGAACCTAGTCTTGAACAAATATACACCATCGGGAGCCTGGGAAACAATCTTACTTGGGGAGAACAACAAATCCCCGAACCTAATGATGAGGTCCCTGATATACAAGAAATCACCTATGACCAAAAGAGGAAAGCCATCGTGAAGAGAACCACTAAGAAAATGAGGCTTACTTTGGACAATTCGATCCTCATCACCATAGAGGATAAATTGATCAGCACAGAGCATGCCAAGACATCTGATATTATCGGTGCAGGGATGGAAATCACAGATGCCACCCTAGATATAGCAAGTAAATATGAAGAGGAGTTGGCCTTTGTGCTAAAGGAGTTGGAGCATCTACGCCATTTGGTGAAATACTATCAGGACTCCACACAAGCCATGATATTTTTGAGAATTGAATTCCAAGATGCCTACAACAAATTCATGAGTGAGCAGCACCTTTTCACTGCAGGGATAGTTGACTTCCAAGAAGACACCCTTATGGCGCTAGAGACGTGCAAAGACATGGAAATATGGTATGAGAAGGCCCACCAAGCGGTGGAAATAATTGATTACATCAGTTTGGTTCAAAAGGGCTGAGACACCGAAGAGCATGACATTTGGGTGCGAAGGGACAATAGCATTGATCGTATATGGAAGTCGGTCGAATACTAGATGATGATGGCCCAAGAACCTCAACGGAAGATTCAAGAGAAATGGGCTAATTGTGAAGATAACTGGACCAAGATCAATCGGGGAATGAGAGACATCGGTCTCCCAGAATTCATCTCACCCGAGGACTTTGTCAACTTGCATGACATAGTCAAACAACATGCAGAACAAGACTCATTGTGGATTGGAGAGATAGCAAAGGTGGAGAACATGGCGCTAGGTCAAGTACAACAATTCATGGAGCACCTGATCAAGGCTCAAACAGTATTACAACAGTTAAGTGTTAAAGTAGTCAAGTATCGGGCACGGCTAGTGGAGATAAAGGAGATCCTTTCGGCCCTGATGGACCAACATAGGTTCTTGTATGCCAACACATGCAAGGAAGGTTTCGTCAAATGGTCAGAGTATGAGAAGAGTCATCCACTTAAGTGAAACCATTTGATGACTCTTAGAAGACAGAGAGATGGAAGTGTCATGTGGTGATGTTTTTTTTACTTAGCTTGCACTTTTGATAGTTATTTTTAGTTAATAATTTGTTATAAATAAGAGGATCGACCTTTTAGAGAAGGTTGATGGTTTTGGCAAAGACCCTCATTTTTGAAATTGTAAAGAACTATTTCGGAACCACCTTAATTGAGAAGTCTTGTTTAGGACCGAAGAAAAAATTATGTTTGACATCAAGGGCATGTGTGATTGGATCATAAGGAGGAATTACTTCTAACTTTATCTCATGAATGGATTCTTTAATGAGTAAGAGTTTCTGAATCTATTGATAAGTTAGTTTGTTCAATATTTTTATAGTTCTTGTCTTTAATGATGGAAAGAAAATCATTGTGTTAATGTGGGATTAATGGTTAGAGATAAGGAAACTATTTTTCTTGCCATCATTTTATTGCATGTATGTTTTCTTTCGATAATTGTATCTCAGACAATAATTAAAATACCAGCAAGTTGATGTATTAGTACTAGGCTTGTCATAGGTATGAAAATATTTGACTGTATGTTGGAGCACGATGGTTATCCCAAGCTCAAGCTTCTTTAGTAGTTAAGATTCCCCCTTTACCCAGTTGGTTTATACTAGCACATATCTTTTAGCAGACCCACCTAATAAAATAAAATACAAAAGGGAATGTTTAAAATGAACGAGGAATTCTCATAAGAAGATATCCTGTCAATCACTACATAAATACCATCGATTATTTGGCCGGATCGACAGATTTGGAGAAACATTCCATTATCAAACGTTGGAGAGTCTAATTGGGCCTCGGTGGCAGGTTTTGTTCTTGTTGTTGAGTTAAATGGATTTAGAACCCCTCAACCGGTTGATAAATCAAAGGAGGAAAAGTGAATGGTTCTCACCTTTTTCTAAAAATGTGATCTATATTATTCAGTTTTTGCTTCTACTTTCCACACTCATAGGTTTACTATTGGAGCATCGTGGACTATTCTCTCTTTGGATACCTTCATTGAGGCCCCGATTCAAGAGCAATACAAACTCATCAGATGGGTGTAATAAAAAACTCTAAATCACATGCACTTGTTGCACCTGATGGTAGCAATTCTCAACATCATAAATCCAAAAAGAAAGGAAAGGAAAAGGCCCATGCAAAATAAAAGAAGGAAGGGCACTCCAAACCCTTCAATGACTCCTCGGGATCCAAAAGTGGAAAAGGGAAGAAAGAACATAAGTGTACCTACTTCAATCGAGGATTCATATAGAATCCATATGCATGAAGAAGAAAATAGACCTTATGACTCAGATTCTTAAAAAGAACAACCTTGGGGAAAAAATTCCCAAGGGTGCAAAGAAGAAGCCAAAAGATCATGCTCCCAAAGGTAATCATCATGCATTGGTTGTTTTTCACTCTTCACATGATTCCTAGATCATGGATTTAGGTTCATCCCACCATATGGATGCCACACATGATATATTATCTTCTTTGACGACATGCAATGGTCCTCCTATCCTCGTGGGGGATGAATCTCCAATTGAGGTCACCAAAAAAGGGAGAGTAGTACTAGATCATGGAATTTTAGAGAACATTCTCCATGTTCTTCATCTTTCCATGAATCTGTTCTCAATGTATCATATTACACACTCAGGCTCTGGAAAAAATGTGGAGTTCACAATAGACTCTGTATCCATATTCGACATGAAAAACAACTCCAAGATTGTTGTTAGGGAGATAAATCATCAATATCGGTTATAAACTTTTTCTAAGTTCATTAAAATTTATTCCTCTGTGCTACTTAAGCATACTGATGACAATAGTAGACTATGGCATGATAGGTTTGGTCACCTGAACTTCAGGTACATGCAGCACTTAGAAAGAAAGGGATGGTCATTGGATTACCTCATATCCACTTTTCCAAAGGGGTTTGTGAAGGATGTGTCATTGGAAAGCACCCTCAAGAGAAGTTTGAGAAGAGGGAGGCTCACAGGACCTCCTCTCCATTATATTTGATTCACATTGATCTCATGGGTCCATTCCCGCATCCATACATCAAACAAGAAAGGTACGTGCTCGAATTTTTGGATGATTATTGTTGGCCCTTGACCAAGTTTTGAGGAAACCTTGGCCAGGCTTGACCACTTTTTGGACTTCGACGTAGTGATCGAGGAAGGAGCGCCCAAGCAGAGCAAAGATCACAGATATCAGTTGTTTTATGGGTTTTGTGGACCTAGCAAGGGGTTCTTAGGGTTTTTGTAATGGGTTATGGGATGTCGGCCCATGGGTTTACCCATGATTAGGCCTTATTGTAAAAGTATAAATAAGTAAGTTTGTAAGGTAGAAGTAGTGAAGCAATGTAAGAGACTTAGAGATCAAAGTCTAAGTAGTTAAGTGCAAGAAGTTATGAGTGTTTCGTGAAACAGAATGTGTATGTAAGGCTTTGTGCTTGATAAAGGAGTTGGCTCTGTGCCTTTACCTAATTTTGGGAAGGAGGATCTGGTGCTCAGTGCACAGATCTTCGGTCCCCTACGAAGCTCGGCTCTGTGGCTCAGTGCACAGGAGCGAATGAATGTAAGATATTTAAGAATAATAAATAAGACAAAGTAGTTGGTGGACGTATCCCCACACTAGAGTGAACCACGTATATCTTGAGTCTTGTTGTTGCTTTGTGATGTGTTGTTTATATTATGAATCTGCTTTGCTTATTATGTATGTTAGATAGATCTATAGATGCTTAGTGCTTCACATGTGTTAAGGATGAATGAATGTTAGATATTACTCTGTGGTGTGTACTAAGTAGTTGAAGTGCTTAATCTTTATTGTTACTGCGTCGATATATCTTAGGGTTTGTTCTGTGATGTTAATAAAGCTAATGAACTAATGCATGTCATCTTCTAAGTGTTATTAAAGTACTTTGTGAAGTGTTATAATCACATATCTGTGTCCCATCTTGGTTACAGACATTTAAGTCCTGTAACCCCCCCTGCCTATACCTCGGGTGAGACTTCGCCTACTTCACGGGTGTTGTCGAAAGGGCTGGTAGTTAGGGTTTTGTTGGTGCATTATGAGAGTTGAACCTTGGGTCTTCCCCTGTGCCAACAAATGGTTCCATTGTCGGGACCTGAAGATGTGATTGCTGGGAACTGAAGTAAAGAAAAGAGAAGCTTTGTGCGTAGATCTATTGTTTTAATGCGCAGTACTCTACTTGACTTACGAAGCTCTATGCTAAGAAAGAAACCTGATCTAAAGAAGAGAGGAAATATCTTAAAAGAGGTAAAGCTTGGTGCTTTGATAAGACTAAGATAAGTGAAAAAAATTGTTTCAAAAGCATGAATTTAGGTATGTTTGATAGATTATGTCCTAGTCTGAAGGCTAGGGCGCAGTTGCAAGAAAGTGTTGATCTAAATAAATTTGATAGAAATGAGGAAAGATATGTTATTCCTATGCATAGAAATAATTTTTGGACTAATAAATGGATGTAGGAACCTAGAAAGAATTTTTGCAGATCGCAGGTCCAACACTGTGATCCTAGTGTGTAGTACAAGAGAAGTTGGGGAACTTACAAGAGAAAGAGAGGATTGACACTATGTTATAACTACAGAAGACTGGGACATCTTGCTAAGGAATGCTCGGGTACAGGCCCTATTGTCTTTGTTGCAAAATTGTTGGTCATGAAGTTGAGGATTGTCCAAGGATGATTGCTAAAGTCGAACAATTGAACATGAGATAAGAAAACTATGAAGGAAATCAAGAAACTAAGAGCATGTTAGAGAATCACAAAGATAAAGAATCAGAGAAAGCTCAGACTATGTTATTGTAGTTCAAAAAAAAGATGTATGATCACAAAGATGTCAGTTTACCAGAGATCTTGAAGGTAAAACAACTAATAAATACAAGAATAGGAGACTTTGACATAGACTATGTCTTGGATGAGGAAACACAAGTGAATATTATGATAGAAGACACTTGGAAAATTTTGGGAAAGCCTACAGTGATACATTCATTGGGAAGGATAAGCTTGTTCAAGGGAAAGATGATAACCTTATGTGGAAGAGTTGCTAGCATACCTGTTATCATCCATGGAACATCGACTGAAGAGGAATTTGAAGTCATTAAGTCTATTCCCAATTTTTTTAGGAAAGACTTGGATCGAGAAGGATCAGATCAGAAGGAAAGCAGAGGAAGAAGGCACAGAAAAGAAGAAGCAAGAACTTATGGATTTCATAGATAGAAAAATAGATCGACTGATAGAAGAATGAGAAGTTAAGTCAAAGCAACAAAATGCAAGAGAATTAGTTGTTGAAGTTGAAATAATGCAAGAAGGTTTGAAGGACCTATCCATGCAATAAAGAAGATTACCCACCCTGAAATTAATAAGAGAAGAGATATTAAATTTGAACCCTTTGAGAGCACATCAGAAATGCAAAGTCACTACGCTGGGAGAAGATAAGAATGAGAATGGAAAGAGGAATCCAGAAATAGTTAGAGAAAATTGGATCACGGGAAATAAGGCAAGGAATCTCAGTAAAAAGAAATCCAAGTTAGGGAAACTACAGGAAGTTACAGAAAACAAATGGAAGACTTCGCAGGAGGTAGGTTCACAGGATTTGAACCTCGTCAAAATAGAAAAACCACACAGAATGGGACTTCACCCCAAAGAAGCTATATGACGATTGGAGGTGCCCCGACCATTAGAACGACGCTCCAGAACGGCTAGGAAATTCATTTATGGGAAATAGATCACTGCCATCCAGGGAAGAGTAATGGAAGTCGCACAGAAGTTGCAACTTGTGCAGGATGAATCCTACAAGGTGTTTGAAGAAATTGAAGGACAAGGCTTGAAACTGGACCAGGTGGTTGCAACAGTGGAACAACGCCTGGAAGGGTCTGTTACAGAGTAGATGATCCAAGAGCTCGTTGAGTAGGAGGCTCAAGTGAAGCAGCAAGTTGAGGTCGCTCAAGTGAATCTCGAGGACTTTGAAGAAGTGTTAACCAGATCTGAGTGACTCGGGACGAGTCACATGTGAGTGTTGGGGGCTTGTTGGCCCTCGACCAAGTTTTGAGGAAACCTTGGTCAGGTTTGACCACTTTTTAGACTTTGACACAGTGATCGAGGAAGGAGTGACCAAGCAAGGAAGAGATCACGGATCTCACTTGTTTTGTGGGCTTTGTGGACCCAAGAAGGGGTTCTTAGGGTTTTTGTAATGGGTTATGGGATGTCAGCCCATGGGTTTACCCATAATTAGGCCTTATTGTAAAAGTATAAATAAGCAAGTTTGTAAGGTAGAAGTAGTGAAGCGATGTAAGAGACTTAGAGAGCAAAGTCTAAGTATCTAAGTGCAAGAAGTTATGAGTGCTTCGTGAAACAGAATGTGTATGTAAGGATTTATGCTTGATAAAGGAGTTGGCTCTCTGCCTTGACCTAATTTTGGGAAGGAGGATCTGGTGCTCAGTGCACAAATCTTGGCTCTGTGGCTTATTAGTTCATAGGAGCAGATAAATGTAAGAGATTGAAGAAATAATAATAAATAAGACGAAGCAATTGGTGGACATAGCCCCACACTAGGGTGAACCACGTATATCTTGTGTCTTCGGGTTGCTTTGTGTTTTGTTATTTATATTATGAATCTACTTTGTTTATTATGTATGTTATATAGATCTATAGATTCTTAGTGCTTCACATGTGTTAAGTATGAATGAATGTTATATCTAACTCTGTGTTGTGTGCTAAGTGGTTGAAGTGCTTAATATTTACTGTTACTGCACTTATCTATCTTAGGGTTTGTTCTGCGATGTTAATAAATCTAATGAACTAATGCATGTCATACTCTAAGTGTTATTAAAGTACTTTTTAAAGTGTTATAATCATATATCTGTGTCCCATCTTGGTTACAGAAACATGAGTCCTGTAACCCCCCTGCCTCTACCTTGGGTGAGACTTCGCCTACTTCGCAGGTGTTTCTGAAAGGGCCAGTAGTTAGGGTTTTGTTGGTGCGTTGTTAGAGTTGAACCCTAGGTCTACCCCTATGCCAACAATTACTCATGTTATACTTGGGTATTTTTTCTCAAGCAAAACTTCGAGGTCTTTGAGCATCTCAAAGAGTTCAAAGAACTTGTTGAGACTCAATAAAGGAGAAATATCAAATCCCTTTGTATAGATAATGGGGGGGGGAGTACATAAACAAATATGTTCCAAATATTTGTCTTGAGGTTGGGATAAATTTGTAGCAAACAATACCATATACTCTGCAGCTAAACGAGGTTGTTGAGCAGAAAACCAGATCTCTCAAAGAGATGACCAACTACATGTTGCATGCAAGGTCACTTCCTTCCAAGATTTGGGCTGAGCCACTTAACTATTCCAATCACATCCAGAATAGATCCCCTCACAGATATTTTAAGGATAAGAATCCTTTCGAGGCTTGGAGTGACAAAAAACCAGAAGTCACCCACTTTCGTGTCTTCGACTCATGTGCATGGGCCCAGTTTCCCTCTGAAACGAGGAAAACACTCGATCCACAAAGTATTTCATGTATCTTTGCTTGATACCCAGACTATGTGAAAGGATACAGACTCATAGATCCCTCTATAGACTATCTCATCATTGAGTGTAGTGTTCAGTTTAAGAAAAGTCTCTCGCATGCTCCACATGAGTTGCATGAACATACTTTTGTCCTTCCACCAATTCGAGATGATGAGTCTACACATTCAAACTCTACTTGAGATTTGAGTTCTGATACAGATTCATAGGATTCATAACATGCAGATACACAATGACTACAGGAATATAGGAGCCACAACATAGGCCCAAGTGGGAACATACCACTCTTCAAGATGTAGGAGATCTTGTTGGGGATCTAGCAGATCTCAGGAGGACTCTATCTCAGTTCGAGGAGCCCCCTCGTGTACTCACATCCATTGAGCCCATGTTTCTTATGAATTATTATGTGGCTCAGTATTCATACCTACATACCTATGGCGAGGCTGCAGGGAATCCCTTTTGGGAATCAGCCATGCAAGAGGAGTATAACTTGGGATCTAATTCCACTTCCTTTGAGAACCAAACTTGGGATCTGATTCCACTTCCTTCGAGAGGGAAGCTTGTCATATGCAGATGAGTCTACAGGACCAAGAATGTAGTGAATGGATAGTTTAGTAGATACAAGGCAAGACTATTTTCGAAAGTTTTTTAAAATTTTCATGGCATTAACTATCATGATACATTCACTCCAGTAGTGAATATGGACTCCATTCATTTGGTCCTTGCTATTGTGGCAACCAAAGGATGGGAAGTCCATCTGATGGATGTGAAGAATGCATTTCTTCATAGAGATATCTTAGAGGATATTTACATGGAGTAGCCACCTAGATATATACATGATTCATCTTTGGTTTGTAGGCTCAAGAAGTCTCTCTATTCCCTCAAGCAGGCGCTGAGAGCATGGTACACCAAGATGGAATCCTACCTACTATCCCAACATTTTGTGAGATGAAAATATAATCCAAATGTCTACATGCTCAGGACTATTGATTCACTTTTGATTCTAGTTCTTTATATGGATGATCTTTTGAACATTGGTTACTCAACTTCATCGATTGTTCTACTGAAGAGGATTCTGAATGACATGTTTTTGATGATGGGCATGGGTCCACTCCATTACTTCCTTGGTCTCAAGATTAGTCAGGATGCTTCAGGAATCAAGATATATCAATCCAAGTACGCTCGAGATATCATGGTGAGATTTCACATGATAGACTGCAAGTCTGCCCCTACCCCCTTCCTATTTGGGGTGAGACTTGAGGATGGCAGGGACACTCCACAGGTTGACAACACTTTGTATAGAAAACTAGTGGGGATTTTGTTGTATTTATCCCACACCTAACCAGACCTGTCATATACAGTGGGAGAAGTATCCAAGTAGATGCAAGAACCACATGAGTTACACTGGAAGGTTGTAAAGTGTATCCTTTGGTATGTTAAAGGAACCATCATCTATGGGATTCATTATGCATCAAGATTTGCATTGGATATCATAGGCTTCACAGATTCTAACTGGGAAGGTGATAATACTAATCACAAGTCCACATATGGATACACTCTTGGTTTGGATTCGGGGCCTATTTGTTGGTCAAGCATGAAGCACTCTGTTATTTCTCTATCTTCAGCTAATATTGAGTATAGAGGAGTAGTTAACATCACCATCCATTCATTGTGGCTATAAAAATTCCTTACAAATTTGGGCATCCAATTCCACAGATCGAATGTCATTTGGTGTGACAACCAAAGTACTCTCAAGTTTTGCAGATACCCAGTGCAACGACAATGGATAAAGCATATCGAGATCAATATGCACTACATCAAAGATCTATTCCATGAGAGGATCATCGAACAACAGTTTTGTTCTTACTTTGAAAATACTACTAACATATTCACTGCAAGGCCTCGTGCTCTCTCCTCCTTCCTTAGGTCAACTTGGCAAAAACGACTAGCATAAAAGATAAATAAAGACTAGAGAGTGTGGTGAGGGAGAGTGTTGCTAAGGCAAGGCT
>JZKD02S1615853.1:679392-692270 GCA_000966675.3 Picea glauca
TTTTCTTCTTTTGATGCATTATCTCTTGAGGGGGGGGGGGGGTTCCCATGAGGTTTTCCCTCTTTCCTCACTTTATTTTCAGTGTTCATTAGTTGCATTGTTCATGGCTACCTAACATGGCCTTATTTGTCGGGACCCATTCTTCATTACCCTATAGTAGTGCTTAGGGGGGGTGTTGGAGATATTACACACACCTATGATATTTTTCCTTATTTTCCTATGTTTATTAGTCATTATTGAGGGTCTCCTATTTTTTAGGAACCTCTCCTGCATTCTAGGAGAATATTATCTTCACTTTAAAGTCAATTACACTTATTTAGACTAATGGAAGTCACTCATGCATGGAAAACTCAGTTTTATCACCAACAATTGCATGTGTTTCTCTCACTTTCACACGTGTGACTCAATTAACTGAAGACTAGATGACTAGTTAACTAGGACTAGGTGGCAATTAACTCTGGTAACTTCCTATGTGTGTCCAGATATCTCAAGACCACCACTATGGCACATTGGATTATCTTCCAGTATGCATTAGTTGAGCTATACAGAGTATATCATGTGTAAATTATCAATATTTGTTTTTGTTAATACATTCTATTCTTTTCTCTCCAATGTTTCTCTTGTGTTCTCACTTTTGCAAGTTGCATTCATTCTTCTACTAGCTATATGTCTTGTGTAGGTGATCACCACATTCTACAAGTCCCAGTTTGGAAAATTGGGGTTTGAAAGCAAATCCATTTTGAGGCATCAAACAACATTTTTAGGGGTTAAAACTTCCCAAGAAATAACTTGAACCTCGTGATGTTATTCTACACATCGATACCTTTCTAATGGTGCACAAATCGCATCAATTGGAGCTCATATACAAAATTTATTCCTCCCACAAGTTGACTTATCATGTTGATCACCATGGTATGAGAGGATGCCACATCAGCCCCGTGAGACATGAATATGGGGCTAGCCACATATGGAATTTCAAGAAGATTCTTGAAATTCCAAAACCTTATCACAAATGAGGGTTGACGAAGTCAAAAATGTACCCCTAGATGGCTATCAGGCTATTTTTGAATATTCGACATCTGGGAGGAGAAGGGGTTCCATTCTGACACTAATGTATTTTGTTCCATAAAATTGGGAGTGGGAAAATAGAGAGCATAATAGAGGTGGTTAATGGTTTGTAGTATCCTAAAAGGCCACAGATCTTAGGTAACTCATGATATAAGCATTGATGACTTTGTTGGCCTTGTCCCTATCCTAATTGTGAACACCATTTCCCCATACCTCCTCTGGATTATCTAAAAAAAAATATTTTGGAAAGTTACAAAACATGCATATATAGCTAACATATATAAAACATGCATTAATAGTTATAAAACATGCATATACGCAAGTTTCTCAAAGGAAAGTCATGTACATGTCATAAAATTCTCAAAAAAATATTTTTATGCATAATTGTGTGTTGTCTTTCGGGTTTGGTTAGTTTCCTAACTCCTTTTACCCATACCAATTGTCTCTGGCTATTTAGGGATGATATAAATATAGCATGAGCCATGAGGAAAAAGGTAATTAATGTAAAATCAAAGTCATGCTAGTTGCATCCAACCTCATCTGCAAGCCCTTGAATTTCCCTTGTTACTTTGGGCCTCAAACCTGCAAACCCTTATTTCTATCCCTTTCTATTCACTCCTCTATCTGACCAAGAAATCTTCCTGGATTTTCTTTGGGTTTATTCATGCATCAGAGTCATAGGTTTACCATATGTGTAGTAGCCTGGGTGGAGGTACCTAGATTCCATTTGAGGAGCATTGTCGTAGTAGAGAAGGTAAAAATTACCCCTCAAATCCGTTGTTTAATATATACAAATACTCTTTCCTTTGAGTTCTGGTGTTCTTAATGTATGTTCATATTTTTGAATATCTATTTATATAGAACACGAATTGTTGCAAATACTTTATGCTTTTGATCAAATCTATCAGAGTTAGTTATAGAATAACTACCTTCCTTTGTAGTCTTATGTTTGGAATTATTGCAACTCTAGGAAGGAGCGATTTGAAAGGAACTTCAAAGCCTACTTCCTTGGGATCTACATGAACCATTGGACTTCAAGTAGGCCTTCTTTCCTTCTTAGCTAACAATTAGTTATTTTGATCAAAGTAGTTGCAGTTCTGTGTTGGTTCTCTATGGAAATTCTTGGTCTTTAAGTGGTCACTAATATGTTATGGCTTACCCATGACCATAGGGGGGTTTCCCCAATATAGAACTGGAGACTATAATGGGTACTCTCCTCAGTGGGTTAGTGATCTAGATTATTTTGAGAATGACATGAAGACAAAAATATAGTAGAGATATAACAAGTAGATATAACAAGGAAATGCACAACGATATTGCAAGAAACACATAAATATAGTGAAACCCAACTTCTATTAATGAATAAGGGAGAAAAACATTGTATAACATAAACTGGAAGAATGGGGTAGCTTATCTCTGAAAACAAAGAGATGTTGGCTATGCTTCATTTGCAACAATCTTTACATCACACTCCATTGCATGCTTAAAGGGCCTCCTTCAACTCAATTATATATGAGAGAGTGAGAGGAGAACAATTCCCATGATGCATGTGGGGTAAATTATTCTAAGTTTATAAAATTACATAGGCATGTAAAACACTATGAATTCTTGGGCAGTCACCCATCCTAGTACTACTCTAGCTTGAGCACACTTAACTGCAAAGTTCTAATGGGATCTGATGCTTTAACTCTATGTTGTAAGCATGTACATAAGACCACTAGAAAATCATTACATGATGTTTGTAATTAACAAATGAAGATGGCATTACGTTCCATTCCCCTTCAAAAGAGTGAATATCATGGTTTATCAAAACCATAGGCTCAAAATGTTGATTCAATTGAAAAGGTGGATGACCATCGAGATCCACCTGGATCATTCCTCCCCCCTTGGGAAGAAATCATCCCCATTGTGTCAAGTTTTTTCGGGAGATGGGGAAACTTTTGTTGAATCTGAACCTTGGTGAGCTGGTTTCCTTGTTGAATCTAAACCTTGGTGAGCCATTTTCCTCGTACTTTGCCTATGGAAGGAATTGGAGGTGTTGGATCTGTTCAACAGATCTGGATGACTGATCTTCCTTGTTCTAAGTGTGGGAGGAATCTGTCAATGAAGATGCAACAAGAAGAGCTATATCAATGGGGGTTAATGGTTGGAACCCCAAGCACATCTGAAAAGGGTCATGGCTAGTAGAGCTATGTTGAACATATGGAAGAATCTCATTCTCTTTGTGCTCTTCTACAATCTTTTCGAACTACCTCTGTTGGATAGAAACATCTTGGGTTGAGGTTGTAGTGGTCGGAGTGACCTTGTGTTCACCAACTGACTGGATTTTGAAGAGGGGAAACTTTGTGGTCTGATAGATTACTTTGCATCATTTTTTCTGAGATCAATGAAGTGGGAGTAGTTGGAGGTACCTCTTGTACCCTATAGAGATAACCTCCCATAGTAACAATAACACTACGAGGCCGAGACTCATATATAACATGGTGTTTCCACATATATGGTTGTCCTAAAAGAACATCATAGACTTCAAGTGGAGAAACATCACAAACTACCTCATCTTTGAAGGGCTTGATGCCATAGAACAAGCAACATTGTTGGATGACATGGTTGTATCGTCCCCAACTCAAACATCTGATGGTGTATGGTTGGGGGTGTGGCATCATTGGCATATTCAATATCTTGACAACCTCAACTGAGATAATTTCCTTTTGACTCCTTATGTCAACAATGAAATGTAGTGAAGTCCCATTTACCCACATCTGCAAGCGGAAGAGGAGCTCCCCCTCCTCAATCTCCTTTGGTTATTTTGGTTGAATTGTTGTGGCCATGATGGTAGAAGTAGGTTCTACATCAATGATCTGTTTCCATTTATTTATCTTTGAATCAGATTTCAAGTCATGTTTTGATTCTTTTTCTTTCATCTTGACCACCAATGACTGTTTCGAGTGACATTCATTGGTTTTGTGCCAGGGGTTGTTGTGGAACTCACACAACTTTCTGGTGTATTTATTAGACTTCTCATTACCCTTATTTTCCTATGTCTTGGACTGGCTCTCTTTAGCTTGTCATTCCTTTCTTTGTCCTTAATTCTATGAGTTAGGGTTTCCTTTGCCATGATTGTGTTATGGCATATTTTCAAACACAAACGCTTGCTTACTCTGCTTCTTGAATTTATGCCCAATTTTGACTGCATATCAATAAGCATATCCCAATGAGGTGATGTCCAAGAAATCCATATATTTTTGGATGTACCTATTAAAACCACTACGATACTTCAAAACTAGGTTCCGCTCGGAGTCTTTGATACCCAACTTTGAGTGCAATGTATGAAATATGTTAGTGTACTTCGGCACAGACTGATCTCTTTTCTGATGCAGAGTCGTCCAGCTCATGTATTGGTCATCATAGTTTTTGACAGGGTATAAATCCTCCTTTAAGGCATATACAAAGGATTCCCAAGTGGGTTCTCTCTTGAATGGTATAGATTCATTCACAGTGTACCTCTCCCAGTAACCTTTCCACCAAGCTCTGACATGGGAAAGGGACTTAAGGAGCGCGAAGGTGATCTTTTCACTATCAGAAAAATTTTGAACAGTGTAATAACCTTCTAGCAGATTCAACCATTTTTCTAGAGCACCTGCAACTATCCAACCTTCAAATAAGGGGATATCAAAATTAACTTGTACCTTGAAGGGAGATGCACGTTTGAAATGGTTGTTTGTCAAAGATTCCTCGATCACCACCATTGGTAGTCTTCAAAGAATCTGAGTGAAGGTTTCCATCATCTCATTCCTCTGTTGCACAGAAGATTCCTTTAGCAACATCTTGAAAGGATATCCTTTTCTTTCATCTCTCTTTTATTCCGCCATGGCAGATTTCTTGGGATAGTGAGAGAGGTTTTCCTCAAGCGAAACTAGTTGGAAACCCAAATATCTATACCTTGACCTCGTCGGGGACCTGATTTCAGAAATGACAAGGAGAAGACTGCTCTAATACCACTGATCCAGATTATTTTGAGAATGACATGAAGACAGAAATATAACAGAGATATAACAAGGAAATGCACAGAGATATTGCAAGAAACACATAAATATAGTGAAACCCAACTTCTATTAATGAATGAGGGAGAAAAACATTGTATAACACAAACTGGAAGAATGGGGTAGCTTATCTCTAAAAAGAAAGAGATGTTAGCTACGCTTCATTCACAACAAGATTTACATCACACTCCATTGCATGCTCTAAGGGCCTCCTCCACCTCAATTATATATGAGAGAGTGAGAGGAGAACATTTCCCGTGTTGCATGTGGGATAAATTAGTCTAAGTTTATAAAATTCCATAGGCATGTAAAACACTAGAACATTCTGGGCGGTCACCCATCCCAGTACTACTCTAGCCCGAGCGTGCTTAACTGCAAAGTTATAATGGGATCCGGTGCATTAACGTATGTAAGCATGTACATAAGACCACTAGGAAACCATCACATGATGTTTGTAATTAACAAACGAAGATGGCATTACATTTCATTCCCCTTCAAAAAGGTCAATATCATAGTTTATCAAAACCATAGTCTTGAAATGTTGATTCAATGGAAAGGGTGTATGGCTACCGAGATCCACCTGGATCTATTAGTATTTGGGGGATTGCATAGATTTTATTTTGTTTTCTTGATTTTATTGTTGAGTTCAATCTTTTGGAAACCTAGACCTTTATTTTAAGTCCTTGAGTCTAGTATTTTTCTTTCTTTTTCTTGAAATTCTAGGTAATGTATGCATTTTTATTCAATAACATATGCGTACATATGTGGTTTGTAAGAGGGAAGGGAGTCTATATACACTCCTTTCCTTGGTGAAACACATCTACATGCCATGTAAAGAGTTATTTTTCCTTTTTGCTTGGTCAAGGTTTTGTCTTGGTCTTTGAGGGTCCTCTTGGGCTATCTTGGTTTTTGTCTATGTCCTTAGTAGTCTCAGAAGTTAGTATTAGTTTACAAAACTAAAAGGAAAACAATATTATTTGATTCTTCTATAGTTGTGAGTCATTATTGGATTTTCTCTTTGTTTTCCATTATTTTTTGGCTTTCTTTTGATCTTTCTATTGCATTTCATGTTTCATGCCTTAGACCTAGTTTTTTCCAAGTTTTTTTGGATTATTATGGCGTATAATCTCTTTCCTTTGATGATAGAACTATACATACATTTCTTTTATAAGACTAAAGTGCATACATATGCACCTTGATAGAGGAAAAAGCATGTACAAGTTATGCATAAGTGTTTTTTGGAAATCTAGGTCATATACACACCCTATAGAAGGATAAGGCATGCACATACGCTCCCTATAGAAGGAAAATGTGTGTACATAGGCTCATATATGGTAATTTTAGTGGAGAAACGGGTGTATACTTCCTAAAAAGTGATTTTTTGGCTTGTTTTTTAGCCTTTTTAACCCCAATTTTTGGCTTTCTTAGGGGTCTTTCTTGGGGAGTTTGTTCCTGAAAATTATTGTGGGATATATATAGTTTGTAAAGCATTAAAATTTAAAATAATTTTTTTTTTATCATTCTTTGGCTCCTTCTTGATCTCTTGGATTGCATAACTATAAGACTAGTTTTTTTTCTTGGGTCTCAGTTTCGTGGTCACTATTGTGGTCATTTATGAAACCTGAGTTTCTATATGAGTTCAATACTTTTATTTTGTGCTTTTCTTTTATTTTTTAAACATTAAAAACAAAATATTATTTCTTTTAGCATCTTTTGTTAGTTTTTTCTTTAGTAAAAAGAAGAAGAAGAAAAAAAAACCTAGATTGTTGCTAGTTAGGTATCTTTCTTTCTGTTGCATTGTTTTGCTTCATATTTGAAAAAGATATTAGCATAGAATTTTGTTTTCTTATCATATTTAAAATCATTTCAAAAGGAAAAGAACAAATAAAACCCTTTTTTTTGCTTCTTCTGTTTCTATCAAAAGTTTCATTGTGCATTTTCCATCAAAGACATTGGCCCATCCATTTGCATGTTTTTCCCAATCATGCTACTAAGGCTTCCTTCAAAAATAACTTTTTGGAAAATGTACACATCTTGTTGCACTATCAGCCCACGTGCATATGCGTTCTGCATGCTAATTTGCTTGTGTACATACGCATGTTGCATGATATTCATCCCGCGTTTACTCCCAAAAAATGCTAAAAATATAAAATTTCACGTATTTTGGTGGAGTTTACATGCTATGAAGGGACTCCTAATCATTTTACCCCATGTATCCCTTCCCCAAACCGAATAACCGTATTTTTCTAGTATAGAAAGGGGTCTAGGGGAGTCATTTAGCCATATGAACAAGGAGGCAAGAAAACTCTGCTAAAATCCATCCCCTCTCATATCCCAAGTTTTGCATCTTGCTCTGAGATATATCCTCAACTTTCCCTTCCATAAATTCTCCCTATACAACCCTTCCTTCCCCCATATGTTGGCATGTTGGTTGTGATAATACTAGGTGGGATTGGTGCACTTCGAGTAACGACGAAGGATCCCAGACTTGGTTCGTGGAGCAGTGTTAGCAAGAGAAGGTTGTAACCTTTCATCTTTTCAATGAATAAAAGAGATTATATTTGTCCCAAAACTTTATGTGTACATGTTCTTATCTAATTTGATCATTTACATATATATTTAGGATTTTAAGTGATTACTAGATATTAGATATGCTATTGTGTTGTGTTCTTGGTCTGTTACAGGTCAGCTTTGGGTAAAGATCTGTTATCTAAGAGGAAACAACAAGTGGAAGAGGTCTACATCAACCAAAAGGATTCAAGGTGCTCTTCTTGGCCTTCTCTTCCCTCTCTCTTACCACTTAGTCTAGAATTTTTTGGGGTAGATTAGAGATAAGTCAATCTTTTAATGGAGTTATCGCTCTGCCTAAGCCTTAGACCCAGTTTAGGGGGATTTTCCCCGTAGCAGAAAGATTGTGTTTCATGGGAACCACTGCTCCATTTAATTGTATCCCTTACAGTGGAGTTCACATCCCTCCTCTGTCCCCCTTGCTTGGAGGATATTTCTAGCAACCATCTAGGATTAATACCAATACCAGTTTTTTTAGTGGAGGGAATCATGGGTCTCATTCCTATATGAATCTAGTTGGGTCTATTCTTTTCTCTTTGTTTGGTGCTTTCAAAAACAATGTTTTCTCTTTATTTGGTTCTTTCGGAAACAATGCTTTCTCTTTGTCTGTGTTTTTCATCAGGGGAAACCCCATCCTTAATCAACCTAACCCTATGTAAGGCTTTGTTCCTTTAAAGGGAGTGATGACAGGAGATTTCTCCTCTCATGGTCTTGGAAATCTCTAACAGGGCTCTTTTCCTTCATAAGGGATGTTGATCAGGGGAAACCCCTCCCACGCTCAGTGGAACCTCAGGAAAGGTTCAATTCCTATGCCAGGAGGATCAGTTGGGGGCATCCCCAACCAAGGTCCTTAGAATACCATGCAGGGAGTAGTCCCTACCCAAGGTATATCATCAAATTATGTGAATCCTTCGACGATGAAAAATAACATGCAAACTCGTTGATCCCCAACCATTGACCATCAATGATCTCTTTTGGCGAACTTCAACACTTCACCAAACTTGTTGATCCCTAACCATTGGCCATCGATGATCTTTGTTGGTGAACTTCAACACTTAGACAATTTCATCCAAAACCTAGGTGAATATGGGTTGTTGATCTCCCAACCAGGATGATATAGACCATTAATTTTCCCCGACTTCCCAAAGGACCGAAACGAATACGGACCATTGATATTCCTCATTTTCCCAACTGTCGAAATGAATCTCGACCGTAAATTTGGTAACTTTCAAAACATTAGAATTTTTTTAATTTTCAAGGATGAATCTAGGTCGTTGATCTCAATATCGCACACAATCTCAGCCGTCGATTCTATGAACTATTCCTCGTGCTAAAGCGTCCATTAAAATACAATTTGTTTGACCTTCCAAGTCGAATTCATCTCTGCAACTCTGCATGTCGAATCCATTAACTTCTCAGACAATTCCAAATTATTTAAAACTCGAATCTGTCCAGGAATTCGATGAGTTTTATCTCTAATATTTCCATTTTCCCCCAAATTCGCTCAGATCTAAGTCAACAACAGTGAATTTCCTGAATTCACACTCGTTCTAGCCCATACCAGTCCAATGTTTGAACCAGAAGCTTTGATACCACTTTGTAGCATACTCAACCACCAAGGCCAGGCCACGCTACGTCAAAACACACTTTTTGAACTAATTTTGAATTAAGATAACATTTAATTAATAAAGAAGCATGAAAGACTCACATGTAATAATCAAGATTCATGGTACAACATAAAAGAAATGAACAATATTCCATGCACAACAATAACAAGCAACCATGCATATTATAAAAAATGAATCTCAAAGACAATAATTAATACACAGTGGAAATAAATATACAAGCATAGAAAAACATGACAAAGAGCCCTTATATTAAAAAAAATCAATCACCAACTAGTTGCAGACCAAGGACATTCCACCTGACCTTAGACGTTGTTGTTCCAAGTCTCAATAGAAGGTCACCCCTGATCAAGGGCTATGAACCACAAGGACAAGTTCTAGAGAGACACTCAGCTTCCCAAACCAGTCAACACTCAAGCTCTCACATGTTTCTCAACAAACAACAATCCAAAGTACACTATCTCTCTTCTCTCCAACCTACAACACCCAAAGATAATGGACCCCCTTCAATTCCATGCCATCCCTTTGGTTGTCCACCTCTTTCCAGGGATCTAATGCATCTGGTAACGAATATCCATGCTAGGACTCTCAAGATTAGTAGTTGTTAATAAAGTTTACCACGTGCCAATGCATCTCAGGCATGCATGAAAAAATTCATGGATGGAATACACCAATAATTACTACAACCAACAAACAATGGCTTCCTTCCTCCACTTCTCATTTTTCTTTCCCTAACCAAGATCAAGAATGAATGAGGTTTTGTAACCCTTGAGATGTTTTTGGCTAGGAAACTATGCCAAGGAATCCATTAGATCGATTGATTTGTTTTTAAGTATATGTGTCCTAAAATACAGTGTTTTTGTTACTAATTTAGGCATGTATCTTTAGTCTTTGAATATTTAAAGATTTAATATGAGAAGGAAAATTATTCTGTGTTTTAGAAAGTTAAAGCTTTAGAATATGAAAGAATAATATGGAGAAAACAAACTGAAAATAAAAGCAATGTACCCTCTGATAAATATTACTTAATTTTTCAAGAAGAAGAAATGTTTTTTGGTTGTGTATCTTAAAACCAAAATATAGTTTGAATTCAAAGAATACTTATTTTTAATAAAAAAGGAACAATACTAGTTGTTGTACTAAGTCATCACATTCATGGTAGTATATACGTCTAAGAAGAAATTTAGAGCATGGAAGTAATACAAAGAAAGAGAAATCACATCATCTGAAACATAAAAGTTTGAGTCTTCAAAACTTGGAGATATTTTTATTAAAACTTCAGCTCGGATCAAAAATTCATTTTGCATTAAGTTCTCATGAGTATTTATACAAGATAGCTCGAAACCAATTATGGTTATTCGATCCTATTTTTTATAAAATTGAGATACAAAAAAATATTTGACTCCCTAGAAATAGGACAGTTGGAGGAGTAGATTCCAAATTTATTTCCTCTTTGATGAGTCACCCTGCCAACAGTTGGATGAGAATATTCCAAGTCGCGTATGAGGGATAATTGAAATGTTTCATTTGCTTGAATGCAATATCCAACTTAGTGTATCTGTTGTATGTAAGGGTATGTGAGAGTAGGTTCTTTGTTTTCCATAAAATATAGAAGTCATCTATGAGTAAGTCAACAATATTTTGAACTCTTAGAGTGTTGGCCATATTCTAAAACTTATCATATTTTTCCCTAGAAACGAACAAGATTTTTTTGTAACTTTCATATGACATTAAATTTCCATCTTTATCCCAAGTTGAAGGTAACCCTATTTTTACTAAATTCTCAAATTTTCCCGAAAAAGATTCCAAATTCCTCTTCAATGCTATGCATTCATTATAAGCTTGGTGTATTAGATTCCTCTTTGTGGAGATTCTTTCAATTTCCATCACCATTGTTGTTATGTCATTAACACCTTTCTTCAACAATGTTTCTTTAGAATTTGAATTCAAGAACATTATGATTTGAGTGGCTACTTGTGGTCTTGTTCCTAATTCAAGAAATGATTTTTGAATAACATCATCTGCTTCATCTACCAACAACATTTCATCACCTATAATTTTGAAATAATCCCAAAGCCTGGCTACTTCAATGTTGATTTCATCCCAAATGAGATGTTTGGATCCTACCATATATGGTTTAACTAACAATTTAGTTTTCATATGTTCCAAATTAGTTAACATCTTAGCCTTCAGTTTCTGATATTCTGAAATAATTTTATCTTTGTCTTTGATTTATTCTTTTTTCTCTAAGATTCTTTTCTTTAGACTTTCAATTTCAACACCTTTCAAGTTCAGATCTGGTAATTCCCTTGATAGTCCAACTGTTAGATATGATGTCTTTGTTTCTTGAAGAGAAGAAGACCCTCCTTTTAAGTTTTGAATCTTCTTTTCATACATTTCCATTTGCTCTCCCATCTCTACCATTTTCTTCACAAGCTAATATTTCTCTGCCTGGATTGCTTGGAGTTTAGAGTTTGTACATGGTTGATTCTTGGAATTTTAAGCTTTTGTTTCAGAACTTGGATTTATTTATCTCTTGTTTACCAATGCTTTAATGGATGCCTCATCTTTTGGATTAGCTCCAAGTTCTATTATCCACTATTCTAGCTCCTCCACTCTTATATGTCTAGTCCTGGTAGCTAATTTTCCATTCCTTAATTGAGTCATGAGCTTATCATTTACAGCTTGGAGTTTCTTGATTCCAAGATTAGCTATCATGGCATCTTTGTTTATTATTTCTGCAATTTTTCTGTGCAAGTCAAATTTATCCAAAGGATGAACATTGTTTAGATCAATAGAGATGTTTGTTACATTTTTCTAATCCTTTGGCTCCATGACTACTATATTCAACCTCCCTTTCTCATAATCTAATGTTGAGATCGTTATGGTATGATATGCATTATGGTCATAGACTTTAGGAATCATAATATTCTTGATGCTTTCACCTGCCTTTCTAGTTTCCATGAATTGTTGAACTTGATCCAATTGTTTTGACTTTTCAATAGTCATTGACTCTGTCTCACTTTGGCCTACCACACTTTTGATCTTTTCTGAAGATAGTACCTCGACAATCACAACATGGCCCTTTTTCTTTGGCATTATTGCTTCAGGAAATTGTGTTTCTTCTTCTTCTTCGTGAATCTCTTCTAATTTCTACTTTTTGGATGATCCTTCTTCCCCTGTTTCTGAACTCTTTAAGGCAGACTATGAATGTTTCCTTTTGTATGTCTTTTCAAACTCATGTGGATTTTGTGTGATCAGAGACTTTGTTGACTAATCATATGATTTACCATGGATCTACATACTGATTTTCACATCTTTCCAATTGTCTTGATTTTCCAACAACTCCAGTTGCTCTTTCTATTGATGTTGATAAGGAATTTTCCCATGTGAAATTCTTTTTGATGAAATTATGTCATGAGGATCACAATTCCATGGTTCTCCCTGTTGTAATCTGTAATTTCCCCCACCTCTTAGAGAGGTGAGGAGGAGACTCAGTGGCCTGGGCACCCCCACTAGGTCATAGTCTCACACTGAAGGAGGGGAAAGTCAAGAAGTTAAAAGTTATATTTTTAAG
>JZKD02S1615853.1:692574-709113 GCA_000966675.3 Picea glauca
TTGAATATATTGTGATCTCCATGTGTTGATGAATCTTGTATACACTTAAAAACTCAATAAATTAGTAGTAGTTAGTGATTCCAAGAAAGAATTTGGCTTGGGATCATTACATAATCCTAGATTTGAAAGCATCCTTGTTGCCACCTATAGTGTTGATCTCGTATTCATAATGAAAGGACCTACTTCCTTCTTCAATTTAAAAGTTTCCTTATACTTATTTGTAACAAAATGGATTTCATCAAAGTTTAATCTTTGTCTAACATATTCAAGAGAAACAATTCTTGGGGTCATGAAAAAAGACAAACAAAAGGGAGTAAGTTGAAAACCATAAACTCTGATTTCAGTGTAATGTTCAAATATATACCATTCTCCCACTCTTTTGTTTGTACTCAACTGTAATAGTTTTTTGCATTCAGGAAAAACTCTAAGGGAAACATGATTGTATAAGATTTGGTAATATTTAGACATAAATTGATCCACATATTGTGAAAAATTAACATTCAAAGTTTTCTTAATAATCACAGAATTCTAGTGAGTAACTGAGGTTGGATTACCAAGATCATATTCAACTTTCAGCCCTAAATGCATGAAATGAAAGGATTGTGTAAATAGAAAAAGTTGAACCAGGTAAGACTGGCATCTAAAACGTCTGAGAGACTCAAATTCATAAATTTGGTAGTGGATTTGATCTGCTAGAAATTGGGCATAGTTAAATTTAGTGATCGGTTTGGTTGTGATAAGGAAGATCAAAACCATAATCCCTAAGACAAACTCATCAACTGTTAAATAATATTTTCTCCCCAATATCATAGAAATCATTGAAACTATTTTCTGAGAATTTTTAGGAAAGAGATTTGTTTGAATGACAACATTATCACCATGAACATGTAGATTTGTATAGAGATATGACTGTAGCAAGGAAACCCTATCTTCTGATTCCAATTCTCTAAAATATTTGGATGCTACTGGTTTGTTTAGTGGTTCTCTATCAGTATTAAGTGGCCATCTCATCATCTCATTAATATTTTGAGCGTTTAAGTCAATGACAACAGACTCGACTTTGGAAATTATGGATCTTTTGGCTAGAATGTAATTCTCATCGCACCACATTATGAATTATGGAAAATGGTAAACTTGAGGTACTATGAATTTGGCAAGGTCAGATTCCCATGCATAGTAATGGTCAACCAAATCCTGAAAATCCTAGTTTTCCTACCAGTATAACAAAGAGGTATCGAATGACAAGACAAGATCAAAACATCCTTATCTTCATCGAAAAGATCTTCTTCTACGGGGTTTACATTTTTCTTAATTTTTGTAGGCTGGGATGTTTTCATTTATATAATGACAACAAAAAATAAGAAGGATTTAAAGTTACTTGTGGAAGATGTTGAATGAGACATCTATTGGGTTGGAGTAATGATGGAAAATCTTCAGAAAAACTCTTAATTGGGTGCTTGAATTCTTCACAAACTCAAAATAAATTAAACATTTGACCTTTTTCCCTTTTAGCTCCTGAAATGCATACGTGTTGTTATATAATTGGTGGAAAACTAATAATAATTTTAAATTTTTACCTTTTCCACCGACTGATGTGATGTTTGATACATGTCGACTCCATTTCTATTATGGAGGGGTTGGGCGTGGTCAGACTAGCCACACTCCGTGGGGGGCACAATTAACGGATGGACACCATGACAAAAGGAGGTTAATTATGGTAGATCCCCCCCCCCTTTTTCTTAAATGTCGAGCACAAGGGGGGGTCACAATCGAATATAGACCGTTGATATGGTGATCTAGATGTTATAAAAACAGGATCGCGGAGCAATAAAATAAAAAAATATTGCATAAATAAAACACGAAAGATACACAATGCAATAGAGACACAGATATACGTGGTTCACCCAGTGTGGGATACGTCCACCATAGAAATTGCCAGGTCCTTCCTTTTTATTATCCGGTGAAATGAATGGATACAACCTACAACACACCCGTTGTAACTTCCTCTTCTTTCTCTCACAGTCTCCTCTCTCAGAATACAATATTCACAATAATACACAGTCATTGTTAGCGCTAAAAGTTACACTTTGACTTCTAAAGTGCAAGCTCAGTACCCATCAATATGTTTATGATATAAGTTTTCAAATGTGGTGTCAAATGGAGAAAACTCAGTTCAGCAATGACAAAACATAGGGAATTCTGGATACAGTGCATCAACAAAAGAGGTATTGTTTAGTTTAGGTCAGGGTTTTAAAGATTAGTGTGGATAGCAGGAAGACTTAGTGAGAAAATGAAGTGAATATACCATTAGCTTCAGGCTATGTCAATAAACAAAAGAGGGAAATGCTTCAGATACAAGAACTTCTTAAATCCATGCAAACAAAAATCTGAGAAAGTTATAACAATATCACAATCAAACATCCATTGTCATACAGCTACACAAATAATTCGAATCATTCAATGATAATACAATTTCAATGTGAGAGAAATAAGATGGAAAAAAGAGAACTAACTTCCATTAAACAAGATTTCATCAAGTATGTTACATCAAAACTCGAGAAGACTATGTTTCATAAAATTACCAAAAAAATATTTTACATTAACCATTCGAACCTAAAAAATTAAATCAATTTTAAAAGGGTGGATCAACAAGGAAGAGCAAGAAAGAGGGTAGAAAATAGTATGCAAAGTCATTCCATTGGGCATGGAGTCAACACATCCTACAGCTCAGAGGCACTCAAGCTCATACCATACCAAAAGGGATATAATTGATGGATTGAGGTATAAGAAAGATAACAAAAATAAGAATATCATCAAGCAAAGATCCTCTCTACAAAAATGACTTAAAGGATAACTAGAACATAGATCATGAAAGGAGGCAATTACTAAAAAACATTTGCATCTCATGAATCTCATGCCTCATGAACAACCATTGATCTTCAATGCCTACAATTCTATTCAAGTTGGGTGACAAGGTAAAATGATAATAAAGAACACAAAGTCTGATAAACAACTCTCTTGAATCTCTAATGGTAGAAATGCCTACAACACATTCCCTCAAGCTTACAAGTGAGCAACTCAACTGCTCCTCTAGATCTCTCATCTCTTGGATCATGAATCCAAACTCTCCTCAAGAGCTTTGTCCTTCATTAAATAGAAAATAGTATCCAAATATCCTTAGGAGGTCGAATCCCATCTCTTTAATGGAGCTAAATCTTAGGTGTAGGTGTCCCTTGACATCTAACTGGTCCATGAGAATTCATTTGAACCCTCCTTGGCAGGTGGAAACCTCCCAACAAGGAAAATATCCAACAATTATGCAAAACAGAGAATTGGCAACACATTCCACATCGCACTGTTGTTTTAATTGTTTCTTTCAAATGCCAAACTGGGTCAGGCTGAAATTTGGTCAGCAAGTCAACAAGGATATCATCTTCCTCCACAAACAAATTCAGAGAAACCCATATCACCTTTTTGTATTTATGATCAAATATGTAAAAGAAAATGCTACAGGAAATTCCGCAGTGAATTCTACAGCGCCTGTCTCAATTCGCAGCGCCTGATCCAGTTCACAGTGCCAAAGGAAAATCAAGTAGCCAAACCCTTTCCTGACCTCCAAACAAGACAAAAAAGATCATGGAGTACCTGATGGATATGAGGTTGATGCTGGTAATTTCATATTTTCACTCAGATGCCTACAATTTGCCTAACCTCCAACCCTCTTCTTCCACCAATTTGCAGCGCCAGTTCGCAGCGCAAAATAAAACATAGCTTGGACACTTGAATAGATTTATAGTGACAAAAGGGATACTTTGAGTAAAACCATGGAGGTGTGACCTTTGAAAGTAATGATGCAAAAGAAAACAAGGTGTGACTCATGAGGATTTATCCTTATCATGACGGATAATCTCATGACATCAAGACTTATACATCCTATGTGTTAACATCCGCAATACAATTCCCTCATAAAAGAGGGTTTCCTTCTAGGGAAAAAAACCATAACATAACTTCTATCGTCAGATCTGTGACCTTATAATGAACGATCCATATTGACTACGAAATTACAATATACATTTACAAGGCAATTTTTCTTTTGGGGGCCCACTAGCCCCCGGACCCCGCAAGGGGGTCAAGACCCCCTACAACCCCCCGCGCATGGAGTGGTGTACAGTCTTCATGGGGTATAAACAAGACTGAAAAAAAATACCTATGAATCAGGAAGATGATCAGGATCCACAACCAACACTAGAGTGTGTGGTCTATTCCGCAATAATAAACATCTTTTTATTGAAATAAAAACTTTATAATAATGAAAATACAAAACTTTTTTACAAAATTTAAACGAAATATAAATTTTATTAAAATGTAAAAATAATTTAAACTATATAATAAAGGTTTAAAAATAAACCTTTGTTTTATTTAAAATAAAACTATTCTAAAAGAAATTTCATTGAATTTAGTCGAATTTAAACTAATTTATTTTTTTATTTTTTTATTTTTTATTATTTTATATATATTTTTTTCTTTTAATTTTACAAAATGAAAAATTTTTACAATCCTAACTTATAAATCACTGAAAATTCTAATAAAATTTGGACTATGCTACAACATGAGGAATAAGGAATGAACAACCATGAATGAAAGAATGAAAGAGTAAAAGAGGGAATGAAGAGTTACCCCCAAACATCCCACAAGAGGAGTTTATATAATTACATGAAATCAAGAACAACATGGCTTTATCCCCAAGAAGCTCATGTAACTAGTTTTCTCAATTAAAACCAAGATGGGTAATTGATATATAAAAGAAATGTGTAGCCCCTTTATCCCCCCCTCTCTCGTGGAATCATAGCCCCCTATAACTCTTGTCCTTGTCTGTCTGCCAGCCAATGATGTATTTTATTATTATTATTGATCAAATAATTACATTTCCTAGGAACTCCAAACTCTTTTAATTGTTTGGATGCACAGTCCTTTCATAAAATAAACAAAATACATTATTCAATTCGGGGGCTCAAAAATGGGGTATTACAGGCAATTGGGAGGAGAACGGGTTCTATTATGACACTATTGTATTTTGTTCCACAAAACTAGGAGTGGGAAATTAGAGAGCATAACATAGGGGGTTAATGTTTTGTAGTAGCCTAACAGGCCACAGGTCTCACGTAACTCCATAGAGAGTGCCTTCTCTATTGTACTTGCATTATTTCCATACCAGAGAAAAGAGAGTAGAGAAGCCTCACCTCCTAGTTGGGTTTTCTCCCATAAGGATTTCCCTGAGAAAATATTTGTGTTATTTTGTGGATGGTGTGTGATTTCGTTTTATTATTCTCTATTTTCAACATTTTATCTATTTCATGCATAAGTAGAAAATAAGTAACTAAAGATTTTGGAATCTAAAGGAATTCAACCTTCATAGTGTAGATTACAATTTTATTTATCAGATATGTTCTGATGAACTATCCCAGTGGAATATCCATGGCAGTTTACATATATTGTTATCTTTTTTCCCTGGTTCTATTTTTCTTGGGATCTTTGTAAAACCATCTTCATCTTACCGCTCCTTTGATTTTTTGGCTAGTCGTTCAACATTTAATGGACAATCCCTAAACAAATGTCCATGTTCATGGAATTTCCCGCACCTGAAGGGTATGTTTTCGTAATCGAGAGTTTGTTTCCATTTGTTATCCTGGTATGAAATAATAATTGAATCTAGGAGTGCCCATACCACATTCATATACACACAAATACTGGCATAAGAAGTATAACTACCCATTCTTGTTACCTCTGATATTTTTACAAAGGTACTGAGGGTATTTCCTACCCCTTCCAAAGTATCTTTATCCAAAAATTCTTGGGGCAGTGAATCTAGACCGGTGTCATAGTAAAGTCATCCTTCTCAATTGAAACGAATTGTGTGCATTATCTCAAAGCTAATCCTGCTAAGTTGAAAAAATAGGATCCCTCTTCAAAAACTCGCTCTTTGTCTTCTACACATGAGAAGATCATGGTGAAAAATCCCTTTGATCCTAGTTTCAGATCAATATGTCCTTTTATTTTCCATCTAGTATTCACCCATCCTACCAATGCTTTTTTAGAAGGCCAGATTCCCATGAATTCATTAATTACCACATGGCCCTTCATGTATTATGTGTAGTTTCTGATTGGTGGTGAAATGATATCATACCTAGGATTCTCCTTGGTCTTATCTAGGTAGCCATTTTTCATTTTATTTCTCTCACCCTATTTTGACCTCCTAGTTTCCAATCCATCTAATTCCAATAGGATCTTTACATATCCCCCCCATTTTTGCATCTAATGGGGCTTGACTAACTACTCTTATAATTACATCTTTGAACGATTTACCTCTTTTTGGGTCCTACACTCCCCCTACTGTACTGAGATCTTGATTCTCTGATGTTGTTTCCATTTCTTCATGTCATCATTCCTATCCAAATACCTTTCCCCCACCAAAACTTGTTCATGAGATCCTCAATGTCATCACCTAAACCCTAAGTTTCTACACTGCATCGCCTACCATTGTTATTACTTGAAACATATAATATTTTTCAATATGTGAATAGATCATCTCAAATCACAATATTACACCACATAACATATACTAAATTTATTCAACTTATCTCCTTGTTGAGAACTCATTGGTTGTGGGATTAAATTCTACGTCCAATGAGTACCCACTCTGCATACTTTTGATAGACCCACATGTTGGTTGTGGAGCCTAATTATCTTCCTGATTCAGAGGTCTTTTACTTTCAGCCGTGTTTATACCGCATGAAGTATTTACACCCCAGAAGTATGTACACTCTTTCACGCGGGGGAGTGCAGAGGGGGCTATCCCCCCAGTTGGGGGGTCTGCGGGCAAGCGGGCCCCTAGCAGGGGTTCGGGGGTGAAGCCCCCAAAGGAAAAATTGCCTTGTAAATGTATACTGTAATTTCATTGTAAATTTGGACCATTCATTATAAGGTTGTAGATCTAACGATAGATATTATGTTAGGGTTTTTACCCTAGAAGGAAACCCTCTTTTATGAGGGAAATGTATTGTCGCTATGGTTGATGGCGAATATTGTATTCTGATATAGGAAACTGTGAGAGAAACATAGGAAGTTACAACAGGTTTGTTGTAGGTTGTATCCCTTCATATGTTGGATAATAATAAAGGAAGGACCTGGCAATTTCTCTGGTGGATGTAGCCCACACTGGGTGAACCACGTAAATCTATGTCTCTATTGTATTGTGTATCTTCTGTGTTTTGTTTCCGCATTTGTTTTATTTTATTGCTCCATGGTCCTGTTTTTCTAACACCACAATGAAATAAACTAGAAATACATGAAACAATGTGTTTAAGAAACATGGTGTTTCATGTATTTCCAGTTTATCTCACTATGGGTCTATCAAATGTATGCATATTGGATATTCATTGGATGAAATTGTGCATCCAATGAGTGCCTACCTTTGAAATTTGAGTAAAGCTATAAGGAGATAAGCCAAAAATATAAAAAAGAAAAGTAGTTTTCTTTCTTTCCCTCCAAAACTATTTACCCTTATGGTTGACATCATCATTTTGAATCCTATTAGTTCTTTTAAATTTGATGTTGATAGCACATTTTTTGTTTTGAGGCACATTTTTTACCTCAAAATCCCTCTAATCGTTGGGTTTGACTTAAACTAACTGCAAAAAATGACTATGGTGTTGCATTTAGACACAATTTTTTTTATTCTTGTAAAGAAATAAAAGTCCTTATGAAGTTATAATGTCAAACTCACTCACAAACCTAGTCATACTCAATGTTAAGGTGAATAATACAATATTAAAATTGAACTCTAGTCATACTCGGTATGAAAATCTCCAAAAAATCCTAATTGCCAAAAATTATAATATGAGAAAGAATTCAATCACATGCCTAATTCGTGAACCAAAATTTCCAAAGAAATTTGTGCTCAAAAAATAAACTTATTAACACAAGCAACATAACAATACAGAGTTATTTCTCTAACATGATTCATCCATTCAAGAGATTTATTGTCCAATGAAAACAAAAAATGAAAATGATTTACCAATTCAAAGAGGGAATGTCAAATAGTTGATTTACTTTCTAATCCTTTAAGAAATTAGTAAGCTTCTATGATGCAGGTGGATATATATTGCTTTGAAAAAATTAACACTCTCACAACAGATGACATGGTATTGTCTTGTTTAATTTTTGTCGTTTATAGTGATGTTGATTTATTGTTTTCTTTGATTCTCACTTACTAGTGTTTCATCAAAAACAATTAGGACTTTCAAGGAATTGTTCATCTAGATGGAAGTTTGAATTTAGAAATAGATACAAATAAAGTACCAAATCATACTTTGGAGATTTTGTTTGTGTGCCATGTTGTGGTGTTTGTGGATAACAAACTAGAATTGGTGTTTGTTTATTTTTCTACCTATGTGTGTTGATTTATTGGCTCTAGAACAAGGTAAGTAGATTGATAGTTATGAAAAAAACATTATTCACCCTATTGAAGCTTCTTGTCCTATTCCATAATTGTCCTATTCTTCATTTCTACAACACCATGTTTTGTTTAGGAGTACAAAATCAAGTTAGTTTTGTATGTATACCATGAGATTTATAGTGCCTATAAAAGCCTTTGGATTTGTATTCACTTCCACTATTTGTTACGAGTACTTTGATCTTGATCCCACTATGTATTTCCACCAAAGCCCTAAATTATTTGAAAGTTTGTAATGCCTCTTATTTGTTCTTGGGAATGTACACCCTCACTTTCCTAAAGAAATCATCAACAAATATCATAGATTGTTCTGCATCTCCCATGATATTATTCTCATAACACCACAAAAATTCATATGTTTTAACTCTATCTACTCAGTTACTTATAATACACATTCTCTATTTCTAGGGAAGGTGAGTTTTTTAGGTTTCATTCCATTGTAATGCATTTAACAAAAGTAGGCTAATTTCTTATGGCCATGTACTTTTTGTGCATACACTACCATAATAGTAGTCCATGAGATGACATTATCTTTAGGCATATTTTTAAAAACTCAATCTCAAATGTAATAGACTAGCCCATGCACTAAAAACACTAGAAAAGGTAAATTGGTTAGGACTCGGGTCATCACCAAACATTTTTCCATAGTACCCAACTATGGTTTCAAGGCCCAAAAGCATGGAGTACTACAAAGAGAATTTTGTAACTTGTTGTAGTAAGGAATTCTTAAAGAGAACAAGGAATATTATTTACATGAAGAATTTGATGCCTCACAACTTGACACCACCAAAGTTAGTAGAGTAGTTATCTCCAATAAAGTTTCCTCTAGTGGCCAATACACAATTTTGTAGTAAATTAGTCATTTTTCTTTGAGTACCCTTTGACATTGCTACATTATTTTCTAGAATCGTCACCAACAATGTGCCTATTGGATTACTAAGAGGGGGGATGAATCAGTAATGAGCAATTATAAAAATTATTAATCCTTTAAACCACAAAGTGTATTCTTTTACTTATTCAACCATCTTCATATGTTCATCTTCAATATCTTACTGTATCCTAAGCATTAACATTCATTAGTGCATAATAAACAATAATAAACACATCCACTAATACGGACTTTATGAGCAGAATGAAATGAATACATATTATTAACAGGTGCTTAACACAAAATAACAGAGATACAGTAAAACTGGTTTTCTATTCAATAACGAAATAAGCGGAAACTGTAAAATGCAGCGGAAACAAGCTTGTTGGAATGGTGGCAGCTTATCTCTGAGAAGAGATGAGACGGCGGCGCGCATTCGCCAGAAGAAGGTTACAATGAGGCTTTGAAGGCCTTTTTACAATAAGAAAGAATTCAAAAAACCCTAGACATCCAAAAAACTAACCCTAGGAGATGAAGCGCCAAAAGTCATGTGGGCCCCGTTTGGGTAAGTTAGTACATCAACTTCCCGGGGTCGTAACTTTTGCATATGATCTCTGTTTTAGGTGTGTGATAGCCCGTTGGAAAGGTGTCATCAAGGAGATTCATTTTGAGGCCTCAATCATATATTTATCTATCACTGAGGAGCTCGATCCCAAAAAACCTTCATTTAGGCCCTCAAAATGGCCCCGAAAATTAAAACTGCTAAAAATAGTAAATTGCCAAAATTGCCAGAAAATTGTTTTGAGCCAGTTAGAAAAGGTGGGTGGCCATCAATATCCATATGGATCAATCCTCCCTCCTTAGGAATCAATGGTCTCCATTGTGTTTAGGTCCCCCATCAGATGAGGAAATGTCTGCTGAATTTGGCCCCAAGTGAGCCACTTGCCTTGGTGCAAGAGTTGCCCTGCTTTGACGACTCGATAAAACTGGATCCTTCGTTGTCGAGTGCCCTTGATATGTCTATCCAAAATATGATCATTGGATGCATGTTGTAGGCAGTTGGGGTTGATCTCTTTTGGTGTCAGTTGTTCTACTACTTCTGAGGTGTCCAATAATGGTGGGAAATAAGGGCAAAGGAGATCCACATTGAACACTGGGTGCAGACCAAGGAAATGAATAATATTGAGCTCAAAAGAATTATCCCCCATGACCTTGGTGATAGTGTACGACCCATAACAGAGTGGGTGAAGCTTCCGATGGGGTCCTGTAAGGCGTTCTTTCTGCAAGTGCAACCAAACTTTGCCGCTCACCTGAAACTTATGCGGCACCCGATGTTGATCATGGCGTTGTTTGTAATTGTCATTGGACTTCTGTAGGATATCATGAACCTGTTGGTGGATGTGCTAGATCCGCTCAATGAACCGGGTATCTTTGTCAGCTTCATTTTGAGTAGGAGATGATTCGGTCAAGGTGCCGCAACGGGAAGTGCAACATCTATGGGTCCCAATGGTTGGAATCCCAACCCCACTTCAAAGGGGTTGTGTCCAGTTGAGCTATGCAGGGCTCGGTTGTAGCTATGTTGGACATAGGGAAGGCTCTCATCCCATGTGTGAGGGTTCTTTGAATTATACATGCGAAGGATATGCACAATCATTTGATTTACAACCTCGATTTGGCCATCTGCCTGGGGGTGGAAGGTTGTGGATTTGGTGAGCTTGGTGTCCAGCAGTGACCAGAGGCTCGACCAAAATGTGCTGAGAAATCAACTATCCCAATCTGAGACAATCGTTTGTGGGTTTCCAAAATGTACCCAGACTCGTTGAAAGAAGAGCTTGGCAGTGGCCTCTGTTGTGATGCTCTTCTTGCAAGCAACCAGAATCGCCATCTTAGAAAAGCAATCAACAACCACAAAAATACAGTAATTTCCCCGCTTGGTGGACGGGAGGCCCGACATGTAGTCCATCGAGATGGATTCCCATGGCCTGTCAGGAGTAGGAAGAGGGGTGTACAGGCCCTGTTTCTTAGTGGTCGATTTGGAAATAGCACAGGAAATGCAGGACCTGATATACTTGTTGACCTCCTGTCAAAGTTTCGGCCAGTAGAAATGTTTTTGTAGCATCGCCACTGTCTTTTCAATGTCGAAGTGTCCTGTCGCCCGACTGTAGTGGGCTTTCTAGATCAGCTTCGCTCGCTCACTTGATGGAACACAGATATGGCCCAGACGACATAACAACCCATCCTAAAGATGGAAATTATCGACAACTATGTTTGCACCCAACATTTGGTAGGTGGTGGCGAAGTCAGGGTTTGTCTCATAGAGTTGGGGCCATCCATATGTCTCATGGCCACAAGAGTCTAGCACCGTGGTGAGTGTCGCAACTGGTGGTCTACTGAGGCAATCAGCAACGCGATTGGTGCTTCCTTTTTTATACTTGATGTTGAGGTGGAATTGCTGCAAGTATGTGGACCACTTTTGATGGCGGTCATTCTGTAATTTTCCCTGTGTCTGCATGAACTACAGTGGCTTATGATCAGTGTGGATGACTGTCTCCTTCCCAAGAATGTAATGTCTCCACTAGCGGCATGTTTGCATAATGGAGTACATTTCTTTGTCGTAAGTAGGGTACTTACGGACAATATCTGACAGTGTCTCACTATGATAGGCCACGGGGTGGTCGTGCTGAGTGAGAATGACACCCACAGCATAGTCTAAAGCATCTGTCTCGATCTCAAAAGGATGTTGCAGGTATGGTAGTGAAAGTACTGGGGATAAGCACAAGCGATGCTTCAAATCATCGAACGCTTGTTGTTGGGAATGGCCCCATGCCAGTTTCACCTTACCACCACCCCTGTTTATTTGGCTAAGGGCCCATGCAATATGGGAGAAACCCAACACAAACCTACGGTAGAAATTGGCAAGGCCCAAGAAGCTCTGATGCTCAATGAGTGTTGTTGGGGCTAGCCAGTCACTGATGACTTGGATCTTGGTTGGATCCACATGTAAGCCATGTTGATCAATGATGTAGCCTAGGTAATGGACCTTGTCCATGCCGAAGAAGCATTTTTCCAAGTTGGTGTATAGCTTGTGTTGCCGCAGGGTGTTTAGAACCTGCTGAATATGCTGCAAGTGTTTGGCCCAAGTCTTGCTATAAATTAGAATGTCATCCAGATACACCACTAAAAAATTATTGGTGAATGGTCGCAGGATATCGTCCATCATCCTCATGAAAGTGGTTGGAGCATTTTTCAAACCAAAGGGCATGACCAACCATTCAAAAAGGCCTTCCTTTGACTTGAAGGCAATCTTCCATACATATGTCCGTTCTATCGGGACCTAGTGGTAGCCAGACTTCAGATCAATCTTACTGAAGTATTTGCCCCCCATGAATTGATCAAGGAGGTCATCAATTCGGGGAATCAGGTACCGGTTTCTGACTGTGATTTTATTCAGAGCCCGATAATAAATACAAAGTCGCCAGGTTCCATCTTTCTTCTATACCAACACGATTGGGCTCCCGCAAGGTGATGAGCTGGAGCGGATGTGCCCCTTGTGGAGTAGTTCTTGGATCTGTCGCTGGATCTCCTCATTCTCTAACAAAGAGCGACGATAGACTGGCCCATTTGGTAGCGGTGTGTCGGGGGTCAGATCGATGGGGTGCTTGACCTGGCAGTGTAGAGGTAGCCCTGTAGGTGAGGAAAAGATATCCAAGTATTCTTCCATGACCTTATCTACTTGCTTCTGCTGTGTGGAGAGGTTGGCCGTAGAGACCCTGGATGTGGCTGTGATCTTTCACTTTTTCTAAGGCTACTCTGTCCGCTATGTTGACGATCATCTTTCCTGGGGTATTCATTTGATTCTTATGGGTCATGTCATAGGGGCATTCACCCCTTTTAACAGCGGGGATATGGGATTCGAATCCCACTCTTCCACGAATCAATGATGACTGGCCACGACCCTACTTACTCTACTATAATGTAGTGGTTGGTAGTGGTGAAGGCAGAAGATAATAGTGAAGGCGGAAGATTGAAGCGAATCACGAAGAAGACAAACTTCCCCGTCTAAGAGATGAATTTTCTGCATTGCTTAGCAGAGATCAAGGATATAGCACTAGGTGGGACTGCCTCAGGTATCCTGTACAATTTCCTGTTCAAAGTAATAATAACACTACGATGCCTAGACTCATATACAGCATGATGTTTCCATAAATAAGGTTGGCCCAAAAGAACATTACAAACTTCGAGAAGAGAAACATCACACAATACCTCATCTTTGAAGGGCTTGATGTTGTATGACAGCCGGCACTGTTGGCTGACGCGGAGATCACTTCTTTGGTAGAGCCATCCAATGGTGTATGTTTGTGGGTGTGGCGTTGTTGGCAGGGCCAACCACTTGACGCCCTCTGCTAAGATGAGGTTCTTCTGGCTAACACTATCAATGATGAAGTGCAGCAGGGTGCCTTTTACCCACATCTGTGAATGGAAGAGGCGCTCTCCTTCTTTTGGCTCGTCTGGTACACCAGGCTGGAGCTTGGTGGTAGCAATGGTGGCACTGGGTTCCGCATCAATGATCCATCTTCCCATTTCTAGTTCTGGATCAGAGTCATAATCTGCATCTAATTCAGAGGATTTCACTTCGGCCACCAGTAACTGCTTTGAGCGACAGTCAGCAGTGTTATGCCAAGGGCTCTTATGGAAGTCGCACCACTTCCCGATATCTTTCTTTGTCTTTCTGGTGTCCTTATTTGCTTGTGTCTTGGAATGGTTGTCCTGATACTGTCCATCTTTTCTCTGTCCTTTTTTCATTGGGTTGGGGCCACCCTTTCTTGGTTTTTGTTATGAGGGGTTCCCAGGCTCAAATTGTTGCATCTTTTGTTTGAGCTTCTGCTCAATTTTGACGGCATATCAGTAGACCGCACCCAAGGATGAGATGTCTAGAAATTCCATTTCATTCTAAATGTATATATGCAGAGCACCAGATGTCACTCTGAATCTTTGATACCCAACTTGGTGCGCAAGGTATGGAAGATATTTGTGAAATCTGGCACTGCTTGGTCTCTTTCTTACCGCAGTGTGGTCCATTTGGTATACATGTTGTCATAACTTCTGACAGGGTAGTGTTGTTCCTTAATAGCATCCCTGAAGGATTCCTAGGTGGCCATGACTGAAAATAATGAGGTTTCCTCTGCTTCCTTTTGCTCACAGAAAGTTTCCCACCAATCTTTGACATGGGGAATGGCTTTGAGGAGCACAAAAGTAATATTTTCTTTATTCGAAAAGTTATGGACAGAAAAATACCCTTCTAGTAGATTCAACCACTTGTCTACAACATCTACATCTATCTGACCTTCAAATATAGGAATATTGAAGTTTATTTGTACCTTGAAGGGGGCGGTGCCTCCGTTCGAAGAAGATGTGTCACTTGTTGGTAGTCGCCGAAGGATTTGCGCGAAACTATCCATCATCTCGTTCCTCTGTTGCATGAGGGCTTCCTTAATCAATAGTTTGAAAGGATATCCTACCCCGCCATCTTTCTTTTCTCCTACCATGGGAGGTATCTTGGGCGTGCGAGAGCTTCTTTCCTCAAGAAAAACAAGCTCAAGACCCAATTGTTTGTACTCCGACCTCGTTGGGGACATGCATTAAGACGACAAGGAGCAGACCGCTCTGATACCACTAATTGAGATTTTATGAGAAGAATGAAATGAATATAGATTATTAACAGGTACTTAACACAAAATAACAGAGATACAGTAAAATTGGTTTTCTATTCAATAACGAAATAAGATGAAACTGTAAAATGCAACGGAAACAAGCTTGCTGGAATGGTGGTAGCTTATCTCTGAGAAGAGATGTGACAGCAGTGCGCATTCGCTAGAAGAAGGTTACAATGAGGCTCTGAAGGCCTTTTTAAAATAAGCAAGAATTCCAAAAACCCTAGACATCCAAAAACCTAACCTAGGAGATGAAGCGCCAAAAGTCATGTGGGCCCCGTTTGGGTAAGTTAGTACATCAACTTCCCGAGCTCGTAACTTTTTCATACGATCTCCATTTTAGGTGTGTGATAGACCGTTGGAAAGGTATCGTCGAGGAGATTCATTTTGGGGGCTCAAAAATGCCTTCATCTATCATTAATGATCTTGATCATGAAAAACGTTCATTTAGGCCCTCAAAATGGCCCCGGAAGTTAAAACTGCTAAAAATAGTAAATTGCCAAAATTGTCAAAAAACTGTTTTGAGCCAGTTGGAAAAGGTGGTGGCCACCGATATCCATCTGGATCATCCACACAATTCACATTACACCAATATTTACGTGGAAACGCAATGCGGGGGAAAACCACAGAATGTTTTTCTTATATGTCAAGAATTATATTCAAGGAAGCACCAACTTCCAATTCTCTAGCTACAACTGGAAGGAAGCTCCAACCCCCTAGTTTCTCAGGCTACAACCTAAAGGAGCTCCAACTACCCAATTCACTAGCTACAACCAGAAGGAGGCTACAACCCCCTAGTTTCTCAGGCTACTGTTGATTAAGGTTAGTTATCATTGATGTCAACCCTTGAAGAAATACCGGTAGAACAAAGCTTTGGGTAATGGACCCAAGTTTGTTTGATGTAAAGATAAATTATTATTATCTTGTCATGGTTGATAAGAAGTACAGATGGATTAACTCCAAAGTGGTCCCCTTATGGTGAAAGCCCTCATGGGAAGACGCTTTGCGGATTGAGTTATCCTAGATGTATGGTTAGAGAACCCATGCTTATTTGTGGAATAATAAGATCAAGGTCAGTGAATTTTTCAGTACAACTATCCTATATGGATAGTGTTTTTCATTCCATTTTTGGTGGTATGTGGAATGTCACATAACTCCTCACGATTAGAGATTTATGGCCATGAGAAGTTGAAGAACCCAGGTTTGGGTAATGGACCCAAGTTTGTTTGATGGATAACGGTATGAGTTTTGATATATTTTCAAGTAATACTATTCTATATGGATAGTACATGTCATTCTATTTATGGTGGTATGTGGAATGTCACATAACTCGTCATGGTTTGAGAGTTATGACCTTACAAAGTTGGAGGACCCTCATATGTCATCTAGAAGCCCCAAAAGGTCAAAGTAGTCAAAGTGGTTTAAGAGATTTTAAAAGGTAAATAATA
>JZKD02S1615853.1:711635-737890 GCA_000966675.3 Picea glauca
TCTCAACCATGTACCCAACATGTACCTCAACCAAAATCCCTCATCAATTTCATCATCCAAATCTGATTTGTAACTCTGTAATAGACCTAGTGTATATGATCACATACCTGCAAACATTCCTTAACTTTAACAACAAGAGACTATCATTTTCATCAAACTTTACTTTAGTCTCACATGACTAGTTTTGGATTAGTCAAAAACCATAACTTACAATAATCATAACTATGTACCTGTAATGAATGAATATCTAAAAATGGCACACAATGTTTTTCAGTGTCTTTTCTGCAATTCCTCCAGATTTCACTACTTGGAACCTCTCAGAAAAGGAGTTATAGAAAAAAATGGCATACCTTGTTGAAGTATGGCTTATTCTAGAGAGCGATCGTGTAGAGCATGCCCCGCATGGAATATTTGTTGTATGGATTTGAAAATTGTACATAGAATACTACAAACTGTAATCTAACCAATACATTTGGTCTTACTGAATTTGAATCTGTTATGAATAATTTATGATGTTTTTACCTGAAACACTTATTTTAGACTAGTTTCAGGACTAGCCACAAACCTTATTTTCCACGGAGTGTAACTCCAAAAATACAACGACCCACAAGCTGAAATTTGTATCAAGGCTACTTGGATATGTTTCATCAATGGCCTCCAAATTTCACTTTTTGAATCATTCTAGAAAAAATTTATTGCGAAAATGGTGAGATGACCTATAAATAACATACCTTAGAAAGCATCATCAAAAGAATTTATCCTCCCTTGAATTTCGACGTTATTTACTTCACCTTCCCTCTGAAATTCAGCTTAGATATCCTTTGGTTACCTCAGTCACTTGTATATATTCAATATGCTCAAGTGTAATTAAAATGAGAGATTCTTTCCTCTTATTTATACTTTCATGTAGCTTCCTCAAGGGGTTACCTTTTAACCATCTTAACCCACTTTCCTTATTTTAGGGTTAACCCACTTCTAACCACTTGTCCACTTGGTACTTCTCCATTAAATTTATTATTTAAATAATTTGTTTTGTATTCACTTTGACTTATAGTACACTCAAAACTTCACTTTATTATTTAAATTATCTTCTAACCATCTTAACCCACTTTCCTTATTTTAGGGCTAACCCACTTCTAACCACTTGTCCACTTAGTAATTTCACCATTAACTTTATTATTTAAATAATTTCTTTTGTATCCACTTTGAATTATAGTAAACTCATCACTTCAATTTATTATTTAATTAAATTCTTCTTTGCAACCACTTTGACTACTTTGACCTTTTGGGGCTTCTAGATGACTCATGAGGTTCTCCAACTTCACATGGCCATAACTCTCTAACCGTGAGCATTTATGTGACATTCCACATACCACTGGAAATGGCATGACATGTAATATCCATATAGAATACTATTGCCTACAAATATATCAATACTCATACCATCATCTATCAAACAAACTTGGGTCCATTACCCAAACCTGGGTTCTCCAACTTCATATGGCCATAACTCTCTAACCGTGAGGAGTTATGTGGCATTCCACATACCACCGGAAATGGCATGACATGTAATATCCATATAGAATAGTTTTACCTTAAAATATATTAAAAATGATACCATTATACATCAAACAACTTGGGTCCATTACCAAAACCTTTGTGCTACCAGAATTCACTACCAGACTTTCTCCAAGGGTTGAAATCAATCACTAAGGTTTGACATCAATCTACAATATCACTCTCCAGTGGTTGAAATCAATGAAAACCAATAATCCATACCAATTGTCCATCAACGTAAGCCAATTGTCTCACAATCTCCCACTTTGGCATTGATGGCAACACCAACATTGATGGAAACACTTAGTCATGATAACATTCATGCTTATACTCCTCATCAATGTTTCTATCTCTCCCCCTTTGACATAAATGGAAAAGGGTATCTCCCTTTGGGGTTTCTCCCCCTTACTAAACTCTCCTTGGGGATGCTCCTTGTGTCTACATGCCTTTGATTTTTCTTTGTGTTTATAAGCCTTTGATTACTCTCTCTCCCTTCATATGGATAATATCTCCCCCTTTGACAAAAGATATTACTATGATGCAACACTGAAGTCATATCGCTCATTCTTCCCTTGTGACAATCGCTCCCCCTGGAAACATGCCTCTATGTTCTCTCTCCAAGCATCTAACTTTCTATCCTGCATTTGATGAATCTCTTCCCATGGAATCATACCTCTATTCTTACCTCTCTATCTGACAACTTATCTTAATGATATTTCTACCTATCTTTTTGGTTATGTTTCTCTCTCTTGACTTCTCTACAAGATGTTGTGTAGAAAAAATATAAGTCTTCTTGTATCTACTGCCTTTTGGAGTTATTGTCCATTGGTGCTTCCTTGTGTAATCAACTAACATATATGAAAAACATTCCAGAATAAGCATTCAAATATTCCTGTGTAATTATCATCCATTATGATAATGTTCCTTTGTCTCTGAACCAATATATGAATCCATGCTCTCGTCCACTGTCATATATCTGTCTAAACCTGAAAAGTGTTCTTATGAATCCATCTCTTTCCATATTGTCCAAGACTCTGTTGCAAAACTATCCATAATGTTGATCCATTTATTACTATACTATAATGAAGTATTCACTACTACAACTGATTAATCTATCAAATTGTACTTATGTTAACTGACTGCTCTAGATATGTCTACTCAAACTCTGCAAGTTGCTCGAAGGATGGTTCTTTGGTTTGTTACAGCTATAACATAGAATCCCCCTGACTAATATTCATGTTATCTGGGAGTCTCTAAGTCGGATGTCTTAGAACAATTCCTGCTTTGATGTGTATTCATCATCGTCTTCATTGGTAGATTCATCATCTCTCTGAGCTTTGAATTCTTTCTTTATGTCTGTGGATTCATCTTTCACTACAATGATTGAAAGTACAATATCTTCAACATATTCCTTATTTACCTGACTTTCTTTTCTTTCAGTTATTTTCCAAACCTTTCTGTATTTGACATCTTTCTTTTTCTCTGTAGAATTTTATTCATCTCGTTTCATTGTCAATCTTGTGATCTCTGGGACCTGGTCTTTGTTCACCTATTCTTCATATTTTCTTATCCATACTTTCTTATATCTGGTATCAGTTTTCTCTTTCATGGAAGTATCAATCATGCTTCTACAATAACTAGCTATGTGTCCATAGTTATGGCATTTGTAACATTCAATGTTACGTGGGGCCACATAGGGATTTCTTGCTTGAACATTTTTTTAATCCCTGCAATCTGCAACCTTATGTCCAAAATTAGTACAATAAAAACAATGACCATAAAAGAAATTTGCATACTTGGGATTGAATGACCTTCTTTGTGTTGTAGTCCTTCTGAATTTATGCCTTGACTGATCATGATCATGATTGAAGCTTCTTTGTGGCTTGAACATGGATGGTCTTCTTGATTATGTATCTTCAATAGTTTTCTTAGATTATGATTGACCATGATTCCTTCCTTTGAGTACTTCTGCATAACTCTTTCTATTTTCTTCATTCTTATTTTCTAGCAACCTAGAGTGCTTCTCTTAATTCTCTATAACTGATATGGATGTTTATGTCTCTTCAACGTTCTTGTTGAGCTTGACAATTTTACTTCTCAATGTGACAACTTCTTCTTCAAGATTCTCAACCTCTTCTTGTTTCTTCATTATCTAAGACTTCATGACTTCTTCTGTTCTTTTCGCTTCTTCAAGCTGGATTTTTAATGTGATTATTTTTTCTTCAAGTCCTTTCTCTTCTTGACCAAACTCTGCCTCAAGCTAGTTTAGATTATTAGTTCTTTCCCTAAGATGATTTGTCAATATCTTCTCTCTCGCTTCTTCTTCTTCCTTCGGTATTGTTATGTTGGCTTCCAAATACTTCTTTTGATATTCAATATTCTCTTCGATCTTTCTGGCTTCTTCTAACTGAGTTCTTAAGTTCTCGATGACCTGTTTGGCCTCTTCAAAAATGTGAACACTTTAATTTTCTTTCATCAATTATTTCTTGAGTGACTTATTTTCTTCTCTTAGTTCATATAAAGAACTAATCAATTCTGCTTCATAATTGTCTTCCTTTTCAATTAGTTTTTTTGTCTCATTTTCTTCATGGCATTCTATTTCAAGATGTCTGTGTTTTTCACAATTAAAGAAAAACAGCATACCTCTGGTGATTATTTACTCTTCATCTTTTGAATCTATTTGACATGGTGAACATATTTCTTCTTGATTTGTTCCTTCATCTTCTTTGGCATTTTCTGAATCTGTGATGGGTGAAGAATATATGTCATGTAACTTATCACAAATTTCTTTAGTTGATGAACATTTACCAACATTTTCTCTTACCAGATTAGCTAATCCTTCCCAGATGAAATCCATTATTATTTTTTTATTCTTCTTCAATTCTTTCTTGGATGTAGTCTTTTCCCTTTTTGAACTATCATATCTTGTAACAAATGGTAGCCAAATATAATGTCCATGTGCCTGTAAAAATACTTTCGTCCTTCTACTCCAAACCTCATACTTTAAACCATTGTGACCATTAAACATGGGTACTCCATTCTCAGAATAATCCATGATCTCCTTCCAGTGGTTAAACTATTTCCTAAAGGAACGTTCTCTGATACCAATTGTTGGAATATTGAGAGGGGGGGGTGAATCAATAATGAGAAATTATACCAATTATTAATCATTTAAACCACAAAGTATATTCTTTTACTTATTCAACAATGTTCATATGTTCATCATCAATATATTACTGTATCATAATCATTAGCATTCATCAGTGCATAATAAACAATAACAAACACATCCACACAATCCACAGTACACTAATATTTACATGGAAAACCAATGTGGGAGAAAACCACGGAATGATTTTCTTATATGTCAAGAATTACATTCAAGGAAGCACCAACTTCCAATTCTCCAGCTACAACTGGAAGGAGGCTCCAACCGCCTAGTTTCTCAGGCTACAACCTGAGGGAAGCTCCAACTCCCCAATTCTATGGCTACAACTGGAAGGAGGCTACAACCTAAGGGAAGCTCCAACTCCCTAATTCTCTGGCTACAACCAGAAGGAGGCTACAACCCCCTATGTTCTTCAGCTACAACCAAAAGATGGATACAACCACCTGTCCTTGCCCCATCCAACCTCCCTGACGTATAAGTAGAATGATGGAATCATTGTCACACTATCACTGTGATATATACTACTGTAAACCTATACCAATCAACCTGCACCAAACAACCTCTACCAATAACCTGAACCATGCATCAACATGTACCATAAACAAGTGCATCAACCATGCACCAACCTATACTTCAACATGTACCATGAACAAGTGCATCAACCATGCACAAACATGTACCTCAACCTGTACCATGAACAAGTGCATCAACCATGCACCAACCTTTACTCAACCTGTACCATGAACAAGTGCATCAACCATGCACCAAACCTGTACAAATAACCTGTCACAACAACCTGTCCAAACAAATTATCACAACAACCTGTCTCATCAATCTTATCAGCCAAATTAGATCTACTCACCAAGATCAATCACCAAGACAACTCTCAAAGATGTGCATCAACCAAGCATAACACAACAACTCGTAATCATCACCAAGATCAATATCTGCTTCTAATAAGATACCAATACAAGTATGCTACATCATCCATAAACCATGTGTCAACAATACTACTAACAAGTGCCTCCAACCATGTACCAATTATGTATCAATCATGTATCAACTACGCATCAACTATGACTCATCAATATGTACCAACATCAACAACTATGCATCTCATGTATGTGCCAACTCATCAACTATTTGTCTCAACCATGTACCCAGCATGTACTTCAACCAAAATCCCTCATCAATTTCATTATCCAAATCTGATTTGTAACTCTATAATAAACCCGGTGTATATGATCACATACCTGCAAACCTTCCTTAACTTTAACAACAAGAGACTAGCATTTCCATCGAACTTTACTTTAGTCTCACATTACTAGTTTTGGATTAGTCAACAACCCTAACTTGCAATAATCATAACTATGTATCTGTAATGAATAAATATCTAAAAATGGAACACACTGTTATTCAGTGTCTTTTATGCAATTCCTCCATATTTCACTACTTGGAACCTCTCAGAAAATGAGATATAGAAAAAATGGCATACCTTGTTGAATTTTGGCTTATTCTAGAGAGTGAACATGTAGAGCGTGCCCCGCACAGAATATTTGTTGTATGGATCTGAAGATTATACACAGAATACTACATACTGTACGCTAACCAATATATTTGGTCTTACTAAATTTGGATCTGTTATGAAGATGTTATGACGTTTTTACCCGAAACACTTGTTTTAGACTAGTTTCGGGACTAGCCACAAACCCTATTTTCCACGGAGTATAACTCCAAAAATACAATGACCCACAAGCTAAAATTTGTATCACAGCTACTTGGATATGTTTCCTCAATGTTCTCCCAATTTCATGATCTGAATCATTCTAGAAAAAAATTTATTGTGAAAATGGTGAGATGACCTGTAAATAACATACCTTAAAAAACATCATCAAAAGAATTTATCCTCCCTTGAATTTCAGCCTTATTTACTTCACCTTCCCTCTTAAATTCGGCTTAGATATCCTTTGGTTACCTCAGTCACTTGTATATATTCAATATGCTCAAGTTTAATTAAAATGAGAGAGTCTTTCCTCTTATTTATACTTTCATGTAGCTTCATCAAGGGGTTACTTTTTCACCATCTTAACCCATTTTCTTTATTTTAGGGTTAACCCACTTCTAACCACTTTTCCACTTAGTAATTTCTCCATTAACTTTACTATTTAAATAATTTATTTTGTATCCACTTTGACTTATAGTACACTCAACACTTCATTTTATTATTTAAATTATCTTCTAACCATCTTAACCCATTTTCCTTATTTTAGGGCTAACCCACTTCTAACCACTTGTCCACTTAGTAATTTCTCCATTAACTTTATTATTTAAATAATTTATTTTGTATTCACTTTGACTTATAGTACACTCATCACTTCACTTTATTATTTAAATAAATTCTTCTTTGCAGCCACTTTGACTACTTTGACCTTTGGGGGCTTCTAGATGACTCGTGAGGGTTCTCCAACTTCACATGGCCATAACTCTCTAACCGTGAGGAGTTATGTGATGTTCCACATACCACTAGAAATGGAATGACATTTAATTTAGATATAGAATAGTCTTTCCTACAAATATATCAAAACTCATACCATTATCTATCAAACAAACTTGGATCCATTACCCAAACCTGGGTTCTCCAACTTCATATGGCCATAACTCTCTAACTATGAGGATTTATGTGACGTTCCACATACCAATGGAAATGGCATGACATGTATTATCCATATAGAATAGTCTTACCTTAAAATATATTAAAACACATACCATTATACATCAAACAAACTTGGGTCCATTACCCAAACCTTTGTGCTACCAGAATTTTCTACCAACCTTTCTCCAAGGGTTGACATCAATCTAGAATATCACTCTCAAATGGTTGACATCAATGACAACCAACAATCCATACCAATTTTCCATCAACCTAAGCCAACTGTCTAACAGTGCCCTTAGTGACCAATTACACAATTTTGCAATACAGTAGTCATTTTCCTCCAAGTAGTGGTTGACGGTAAATATTTCCTCCAATGACCATTTCCTATTTGTGGCATCTTTCAATTATTCAAGGTATTTTTACTCTTGCCTCTTGGATTCCACCCACTATGTACCCAAGGATTTCTCCTCCACTTAGTGGTTTTTATTTGATGACATCCAAATAACAATAAAACACTCATATTTTGGTTATCATCTCATTGGTAGTGGGTTTGATGTGAAGGATTTCAAGTATATTATCCCCTCATTGTCCAATTCGCCAAAGCCTTAGAAATAACCAAAGTTCTAGTGGTGTCTATTACTACACTATAAGAACAAGTTAATTTTTTGTTGTCATATTTTCTTAAGTGTTGTGCTAGAAGTGATCACTACTATGACCAATATTTTTTTTTCTTGAGGTATTTCTAGATCCATTTACATATGAATACATCAAGTTTTTTAGAGATATAGTGGATGAGGAAACCATAAATTCCTAGCTTCTATTTAATCATATTAGAAGCTCTCTCATACAAAATATAGTATCCTATCTTCAAAATATAGTAGCTTATCTTATGGTGTAGTTAATGAGACACTATATTAAAAACAAAATCATACCCATCATAGATATTCTGATGTACCTTCCTCTTTGATAGTGTAGGTTAACTGATGATATGAGGGTAGTGAAGTTTTTATACTGACATTTTTTCAGCTACACTTTAGTGTTGGACAAAAAATTTCAGTAACGATATAGAAACCCAATAGAGTCCAACAAGATGTCTGGTCAATGTTGTATTGATGCCTAACCCGCGAGATTTTGACTTTGTGCCAATGTTAGACAGACATTTGAATAGTGAAATGGAAACCCAATATAGTCTAGAACAAGTTGTTTGACCAATGTTATACTCATGTTGTTCTAACAATTAAACGATGTTGCACTAGAGGTATCCCAACTCTTTATTCACAACTACCAAGACTTAACCAATGATGATATTTTTTTTTACTGACAAGTCTTCGACAATGTAATAACATAGTTATAACAATATAGTGACTTTTCATTGACACCATATCAATGATTGTTCAACATGGTTTTTTTTTTAAATATAAAAATGGTTGTTGGAATTCTGACACCATAACTAATTTCTATACTTTTGTGGATTTTTTGGACACATCAATATTGACAATGGAAAATTACTTAGTGCAATGAAATTACAACAAACACAATGTCATTCACACTTCATAATTTGTACCCAAATACAATAGTGCCTACATTTGGTCTTCTTACACCATATTCAAATTAATTGTGAAAGAACCTCAAATCCTCCCTCCAAGTCAACAAATTGATATGTTTCCATATTTTTATTGTCACTAACATGTTGTGATACACCATCATTAGCTTGCACTCACCCTTGTATGCTTTGCTCTCTTTAAAGTAACCAAGAAAAATGCATTCTTTACTTATGGCATCTAGCTTCTTTCTACTCTCTTTTAGGTCATCTACATATGCCAATGAAGCAAAAACTTTCAAGTGTCCCACACCACTATTCTCCTAGACCATGCTTCTTTTAATGTATAATTATTCACTTTTATTATAGGACTGTGGTTAAGAATATAGACAATGTAGCTACTACTTCTACCCAAACTCATTTCCCATATGCCTTTCTTGTAACATGGATTTTTCCATTTCAACAATGGTGTGGTTTTTACACCCAACAATGCCAGTTTTTTGTGGTGTATATTCTAATATAAGTTTCCTTTTGCCTTTCGATTCCATTGTTACAGAACTATGCATTAAATTCCTTTGAATTGAACTCACCCCCTTTATCAATGCTTAAAGTTTTAAAAGAATAATGAGTTTCATTTTCAACTAAAACATTAAAATTCACAAAACATCCAAATGATTCATTCTTACTTTTCAAGAAATAGATCCATGTCTTCCTCAAATAATCATCTAAAATGTCAAAAAACCAATACTTGCTTTCTGCATGGAGTTTCATATATCTAAATGAACCATCTATAGTGGTTGGGAAGCCCATCATGATTTCCTCACTAGAAAATTTTCTATGTTTTTCTTCACTAATGCACTACTGAAGCAAAGCTCATCCTTTTCTTCAATCTTGGTAAATGCTTAAGCCATCTTCTTTGTGTGTAACAAATTCATACCCTTGAAACTTAAATGGCCATAAAGCTTATTTGCAATAACCAATTATAGGTTTCAAATGTTTCTTTCATTCCATTTATGATCTGGATTTTATGAGCAGAACAAAATGACTACAGATTATTAACAGGTGCTTAACACAAAATAACAGAGATACAGTAAAACTAGTTTTCTATTCAATAAGGAAATAAGCTGAAACTATAAAATGCAGTAGAAACAAGCTTGTTGGAATGGTGGCGGCTTATCTCTGAGAAGAGATGTGACGGTTACGCTCATTCGCAAGAAGATGATTACAATGAGGCTTTGAAGGCCTTTTTATAATAAACAGGAATGCCAAAAATCCTAGACATCCAAAAACCTAACCCTAGGAAATGAAGCGCCAAAATTCGTGTGGGCCCCGTCTGGGTGAGTTAGTACATTAACTTCTCGGGGTCATAACTTTTGCATACAATCTCCGTTTTAGGCGTATGATAGCCTATTGGAAAGGTATCGTCAAGGAGATTAATTTTGGAGGCTCAATCATGCCTTTATCTATGATTTAGAATCTCGATCCCGAAAAACCTTCATTTAGGCCCTCAAAATGGCCCCAGAAGTTAAAACTGCTAAAATCAATAAATTGCCAAAATTGCCAGAAAATTGTTTTGAGCCAGTTGGAAAAGGTGGGTGGCAACTGATATCCACCTGGATCAATCCTCCCTCCTTAGAAAGAAATTTTCTCCATTGCGTTGAGTTCCCCCATCAGGTGAGGAAATTTTTGTTGAATCTGGGCTTGGCTGAGCCACTTGCCTTGGTGCAGAAGCTGCCCTGCTTTGATGACTCGATAAAGTTGGATCCTTTGTTGTCGAGTGACCTTGATATGTGTGTCCACAATTTGATCGTTGGATTCCTATTGTATGCATTCGGGGTTGAGCTCTGTTGGTGTCAGTTGTTCTTCTACGTCTGAGGTGTCCAATAATGGTGGGAAATAAGGGTGAAGGAGATCCACGTTGAACACTGGGTGCAGGCCAAGGAAAGGAGGAATGTTGATCTCAAAATCATTATTCCCCACAGCCTTGGTGATGGTGTACGACCCATAACAGAGTGGGTGAAGCTTCCGATGGGGTCTTGTAAGGCGTTCTTTCTGTAAGTGAACCCAAACTTTGTCGCCCACCTGAAACTTATGTGGCACCTGGTGTTGATCATGGCGTTGCTTGTACTTGTCATTGGACTTATATAGGATATCCTAAACCTGTTGGAAAATGTGCTAGATCTTCTCAATGAACTGGGTGGCTTTGTCAGCTTTAGTTCGAGCAGGAGATGAGTCGGTCGAGGTGACTGCAAGGGGAAGTGCAACATCTATGGGACCCAATGGTTGGAATCCCAACCCCACCTGAAAGGGGTTGTGTCCGATTGAGCTATGCAGGGCTCGGTTGTAGCTATGTTGGGCATAGGGAAGGCTCTCATCCCATGTGCGAAGGATATGCACAATCATTCTATTTACAACCTCGGTTTGGCCATCTGTCTGGGGTGGAAGGTCATGGATTTGGTGAGCTTGGTGTCCAGTAGTTACCAGAGGCTCGACCAGAATGTGATGAGAAATCGACTGTCCCAATCTGAGATAATGGTTTGTGGGAATCCAAAATGTACCCACACTCATTCAAAGAAGAGCTTGGCAATGGCCTCTGCTGTGATGTTCTTCTTGTAGGCAACCAGAATCGTCATCTTAGAAAAGCGATCAACAACCAAAAAAACATAGTCATTTCCTCGCTTAGTGGATGGGAGGCCCGACATGTAGTCCATTGAGATGGATTCCCATGGACTTTCAAGAGTAGGAAGAGGGTTGTACAGGCCATATTTCTTAGTGGTCGGTTTGGCAATAGTGCAGGCAGTGTAGGACCTGATATACTTGCTAACCTCACGTCGAAGTTTTGGCCAGTAGAAATGTTTTTGTAGCATCGCCACTGTCTTTTCAACACTGAAGTGTCCTGCCACCCGACTATAATGGGCTTCCCAGATCAGCTTCACTTGTTCGCTTGATGGAACATAGATATGGCCCAAATGACACAACAACCCATCCTAAAGATGGAAATTATCGAGAACTGCGATTGCATCCAACATTTGGTAGGTGGTGGCGAAGTCCGAGTCGGTCTCATAGAGTTGGGGCCATCCAGAGGTCTCATGGTCGTAGGAGTCTAGCACCATGGTGAGTGTCGTGACTAGCAGTCTGCTGAGGCAATCAATAACGCGATTGGTTTTTCCTATTTTATACTTGATGTTAAGGTGGAATTGTTGCAAGTATGTGGACCACTTTTGATGGTGATCATTTTGCAATTTTCCTTGTGTCTGCATGAACTGTAGTGGTTTATGATCAGTGTGAATGATTGTCTCCTTCCCAAGAATGTAATGTCACCACTGGCGGTAGGATTACACAATGGAGTACATTTCTTTGTCATGAGTAGGGTACTTACGGACAACATCTGATAGTGTCTCACTATGATAGGCCATGGGGTGGTCGTGTTGAGTGAGAACTATGCCCACCGCATAGTCTAAAGCATCTATCTCGATCTCAAAGGGTTGTTGCAAGTATGGTAGTGAAAGTACTGGGGTTGAGCATAAGCAATGCTTCAAATCATTGAACCCTTGTTGTTGGGACTGGACCCACGTAAATTTCCCCTTACCACCACCCCTGGTTATTTGGTTGAGGTCCCATGCAATATGGGAGAATCCCAACACGAACCTGCGGTAGAAATTGGCAAGGCCCAAGAAGATCTGAAGCTCAGTGAGTGTGGTTGGGGCTGGCCAGTCACTGATGACTTGGATCTTGGCTAGATCCACATGTACACCATGTTGATCAATTATGTAGCCCAGGTAATGGACCTTGTCCATGCCGAAGGAGAATTTATCCAAGTTGGCATATATCTTGTGTTGTTGTAGGGTGTGCAGAACCTGTTGAATATGTTGCAAGTATTCAGCCCAAGTCTTGTTGTAAATGAGAATGTCATTCATATACACCAGTACAAAAGTATTGGTGAATGGTCACAGGATATCGTCCATCATCCTCATGAAAGTGGTTGGAGCATTTGTCAAACCAAAGGTCATGACCAACCATTCAAAAAGGCATTCCTTTGACTTGAAGGAAGTTTTCCATACATCTGTCTATTCTATCGGTACCTGGTGGTAGCCAGACTTCAGGTCAATCTTACTGAAGTATTTGGCCCCTGTGAGTTGATCAAGGAGGTCGTCAATTCGGGGAATCGAGTACCGATTTCTGATTATGATTTTTTTTTAGAGCCCAATAATCAATGCAGAGTCGTCAGGTTCCATCTTTCTTCTGTACCAACACGATTGGGCTCCCGCAAGGTGATGAGTTGGGATGGATGTGCCCCTTGTGGAGCAGTTCTTGGATATGTCGCTTGATCTCCTCATTCTCTAATCAAGAGCAGCGATAGACTGGCCCATTGGGTAGCGGTGTGCTTAGGGTCAGATCGATGGGGTGCTTGACCTGGAAGTGCAGAGGTACCCCGGTAGGTGAGGAGAAGATATCTAAGTATTCTTCCATGACCTTATCTACTTGCTTCTGCTATGTGGAGAGGTCGATCGTAGAGACCCTGGATGTGGTTGTGATCTTTTGCTTATTCTGAGAGCGAATCACAAAGAAGACAAACTTCCCCGTCTAAGAGATGACCTTCTTGCATTGCTTAGCAGAGATCAAGGAAATAGCACTAGGTGGGACTGCCTCGGGTATCCTGTAAAATTTCCTATTCAAAGTAATAATAACACTACGAGGCCTAGACTCATATACAACATGAAATTTCCATAAATAAGGTTGGCCCAAAAGAACATCACAAAATTCGAGAGGAGCAACATCACATAATACCTCGTCCTTGAAGGGATTGATGTCATACAATAGTCGACATTGTTGGTTGATGTGAAGATCACTTCCTTGGTGGAGCCATCCAATGGTGTAGGGTTGTAGGTTCGGCATTGTCGGCAGGGCTAGCCGCTTGACGACCTCTGCTGAGATGAGGTTCTTCTGGCTACCACTATCAATGATGAAGTGCATCGAGGTGCCTTTTACCCACATCTGTGAATGGAAGAGGCATTATCCTTCTTCTTGCTCATCCGGTTCACCAGGATGGAGCTTGGTGGTAGCAACGATGGCACTGGGTTCCACGTCAATGATCCATCTTCCCCTTTCTGGTTCTCGGTCAGAGTCTGAACCCGCATCTGATTCAGAGGCTTTCACTTTGGCCACCAGCGACTACTTTGAGCAGCAGTCAGCAGTGTTATGCCAAGATCTCTTATGGAAGTCACACCACTTCCTGGTATCTTTCTTTGTCTTTCCAGTGTCCTTTTCTTATGGCTTGGACTGGTTGTCCTGATACTGTCCATATTTTCTCTGTCCTTTGTTCTGTGGGTTGGGGCCGCCCTTTCCTGGCTTTTGTTGTGAGGAGTTTCCAGGCCCAAATTATCGTGTCTTTAGTTTGAGCTTCTGCTCGATTTTGACAACATATCGGTAGGCCGCGCCCAAGGATGAGATGTCCAGAAATTCCATTTCGGTCTGGATGTATCTATGCAGGGCATCGTGATATTTGAGCAACAGATGTCTCTCTAAATATTTGATACCCATCTTGGTGCACAAGGTATGAAAGATATTTGTGAAATCTGGCACTGCTTGGTCTCTTTCTTGCTGTGGTGTGGTCCATTTGGTATACAAGTCGTCATAACTTTCGACAAGGTAGTATTGTTCCTTAATAGCATCCCTGAAGGATTTCCAGGTGGATGTGACTGTAAATAATGAGGGTTCCTCTATTCATTTTTCTCACAGAAAGTTTCCCACCAATCTTTGACATGGGGAACGGCTTTGAGGAGCGCAAAAGTAATCTTTTCTCTATTCGAAAAGTTATGGAAAGAAAAATACCCTTCTAGTATATTCAACCACTTGTCTATAGCATTTGCATCTATCTAACCTTCAAATATAGGAATATCAAAATTTATTTGTACCTTGAAGGGGGCAGCACCTCCGCTCGAAGAAGATGCATCGCATGTTGGTATCCACCAAAGGATTTGCGCAAAACTATCCATCATCTCATTCCTTTGTTACGTGAGGGCTTCCTCAATCAACAGTTTGAAAGTATCTCTTGTCCCATCATATTTATTTTCTCTTGCCATGAGAGGTCACTTGGGCGTGCGATATCTTTTGTCCTCAAGAGAAACAAGCTCGAGACCCAACTCTTTGTACTCTGACCTCGTTGGGGACATGCATTAAGATGACAAGGAGCAGACCGTTATGATACCATTGATCCGGATTTTATGAGAAAAACGAAATGACTACAGATTATTAATATGTGCTTAACACAAAATAACAGAGATACAGTAAAACTGGTTTTCTATTCAATAAGGAAATAAGTTGAAACTGTAAAATGCAGTGAAAACAAGCTTGTTGGAATGGTGGCGACTTATCTCTGAGAAGAGATGTGACGGTTGCGCTCATTCGCAATTATATGATTACAGTGAGACTTTGAAGGCCTTTCTACAGTAAACAGGAATGCCAAAAACCCTAGACATCCAAAAACCTGACCCTAGGAGATGAAGCACCAAAAGTCATGTGGGCCCCCTCTGGGAAAGTTAGTACATCAACTTCCCGGGGTCGTAACTTTTGTATACGATCTCTGTTTTAGGCGTATGATAGCCCATTGGAAAGGTATCATTGAGGAGATTCATTTTGGGGACTCAATCATTCCATAAACTATCATTGAGAATCTCGATCCCGAAAAACCTTCATTTAGGCCCTCAAAATGGCCCCATAAGTTAAAATTGCTAAAAATAGTAAAATTTCAAAATTTCCAAAAAACTATTTTGAGACAGTTGGAAAAGGTCGGTGGCCACCGATATCGACATGGATCAATTTAACCTATTGAATGCATTTTTATAAAGAAAAAAAAAAAACTCTATCTGTTGTCATGGTAACCACTATGACTAAGTCTCCACCCTCATTCATATAGAAAAAAATTGCAAGATCCATTATAAATAATACTTGTTTTTTCTCAATCCACTAACCTACACTTGAAACATTATTCTTAAGTCCAAAAAACAAAAAAGTGTCTTGAATATACACACCTTACTTGGTGTATATAGCCAACTTCCCTTTCCTAACAAACTCTACGACCTTATCATCTCTAAGCTTCACTTTAGTTTTTATTGTTTCATCAAAATTTCCCCAAAAATCCTTGTTGTCCATAGCAACCAAAATCAATTAACCAAACATAATCCTAGAACTTCTCTGCCATATGTTGTATAAAAAAACATATTGGATACATTGGAATGATTTCCTTCATCTTGATTGAACTTTACCTTATTTTTTTGTGTGTCCCTGTGTAAGCCTACATTCCCATTCAAAATGATCAAACCTTTGGCAGTAATGGCATTCAATATGTCCCTTACATACTCACCACATCCATGACCTCTTTCTCATCATCCTTTTCCTCTTCCTCTTGAATAATTAGGTGAATTCTCCTTTCTCGCTTATGTTGTTAATGCATTCCAATCTTAGGGCTCGTCATACCTCGCTTGAACTATATTCTATGGATCTTTAAAGACCATCTAATATTTGCACTTTAATTGTCTAATATTCAAAGCGTTCTATGTTAAATAGAGAAATTAATAGTGAAGTGTTGGACCCTATTTGTGTGTGAACACATTTTTGATATTTTCTCATTGTAATGGTCATTAATTACTAGTTAGTGGGATAATGGTTGTTATGTTAATAATGGCAAGATAGGTGTTTTTAAATGTAAATGGGGTTTTTAATGTAAATGAAGAAAGTGAAGCATGTATTACCCACTTCCATTAGGTGCTATATATTATGGTTCTTTTAGGTTATTGGAGATCATGTCTTGTGTATTAATTTAGAACCATCTCTCATTCGTTATAGAGTTGTGGGTGCTTAAAAGAGTCAAAGGAGTGAAGGTAGTTCTACTGCCTTACTCACCTTGGACAATGGAGGCATATGTAGTAGGGTCTTCTTAAGAGAATAAAAGTAGATACAAACACATTCTTAATCATTTTAGTGTTTATTTGGTGCTATGTAGTTGTCTAATTATGGTTTATGTGTTTATCTTAGTGTATTTAAGATTTTGATATTTTAACAAAGTTGCAATATGAAAAATACCAACATGAAGTATTAAGTATTTGTTGATATCATTCACTCTTCTCTTAATATTTGGATATTGTAAACTTGCAATTAGTAACGAAGGTCTAGATCTCCCAACTTACTCTAATATCAATTGGAAGTAGAAAGAAAAGTAGATTCACTACATGTCAAAAGAACTATTGAAAAAATTAACACATATTGCACACAAAATAATAATAAATAACACAAAAACTAATGCATGTAAGTTAACAACTTCTCTTCTTCCTTCTTTAAAAGTTACATCAATATTAATAATTACAAATTTATTAAAAACAACAAACTTCAATCAACCAATTCTTACTTAATTTAAACGTTAATCTCATTATTAATCAAGGTGATGCATGCTCCTCATAGTTATTCAACTACTATATTTTTTTTAAGAAAACACATAAATCAACAAATTATTGCAATCTAAAACGAAATGATTCCTAGCTATAAGGTAAGGGTGCTAATCCGAATGGCATTTCTCTTTGCTAAGAATTTTCACTTTCACCACCCCAATGAGGAATCCATCCTCTACCACACACTTCTGACGTGTCTCTTTATAAAGAATACCAAATCACAAAGCTTAGCCCATTACAACTAGCCACCAATAAACACCTTCCCCAGAGAGACGGGCTTTTCTTTTTATTCTTTAAGGCATAATGAGATTTCTTATTTATATGAAACTTTTCTTAATGAACCTACATTGCCTTGTGTGTCTCATCGTAGCTCTCATCAACCCTGGTGCGAAAGCTATTGTTACATTCCTTTATTGGGACTTTACTTTATTATAAGGGAGATTAGCCTTAGCCACTAAGGAGATTCACTAAGCGAGATTAGCCTTTATATTGGGCCTTTACTTTAGAATGAAGAGAATACTTATTATAAGGTAGAGAATCTTTCTTCAAAATGCAACCAAGCACATTTGTTAGAATATGTAAGTCATACTTGTTGTGTGATTGTATGATTGGGTTAATGACCTGTTGAGGAGGTAGTTATAGTTATAGTTAGATGGCCCGAGAGAATAGGTCAAGGAGGTTGTTAGATAGTTGGTTGTGAGAAAGATTCTCTCCAACCAAGTCTCCTAGTTTGGTGTGTGGTTGAGATATTTGCTCAACCTTTATTGCTATTATTAGAATAAGTTAGATTTGATAAAATCTATATAACGAGCCAATGTATTGTATAATGTATTCAGTAATCTAATAGAGATATGTAATCATGTCTATCTCATTTGTTAATTTGGTATCAGAGCTTCAGGTTTGGGTGTAACTCCCTCATGGGAGTACCCAGGATCATGTGGAGAGTAGAGGAATAATCTGATTTTTGAGTGAATATTTTTTGAGCGAATATGTGTATTGATTTGTTGATTAAGGGATGGATTGCAGCATCAAATCGTTGCCACTGTTTGATGAGCTGCTGCCAGGAATTAGTGTCATTTTTATTGAGAAGACTATGTAGTTGTTGGTGAAGAAGTTGACCTGAGAGGAAGAGAAACTCGTCGCTCCTATCACTCACAGTGAGACTGTTTTTTATTGTGTGCACATGATCTGAGTGTGTTCGTTGTGGTATATATAGCCATGAGAATTCTACATAAGTGATTTGTAGTTATCTGAATTAGCAGTTCGTTGGTTTGGGGCGTGTAAAGGAGCTGTCATACAATTTGTGTGGAGTCGCTTGCCAAAGGAGAGTCGTCGCAGCCTACCACCAAGCCCACGTGAAGGTCATTGCATCGATTTGAATATTCCTGTGAAGAGCAGAGTATTTGTGTGTTGCACGCAATTTGGGAGTATTGCTGCTATCTACAGCAGATATTGATTGTCATCGTGAGATTTCTGTGTGTGCGTGCAAGTTGTAGAGGTTCGTTGTTCCCTGGAGAGAATTGCTCTTAGCATCCACATCTAACATTGTTAAAAGTGCTACATTTTTTCATTGTTGCATGCATTTGTCAGCTGGAGCTATTGTATTTCACATTCCCTGTTATTTGTTGAGAGCTATCCACGTGAGAACCTGTGTGAAGGCGTGATATCCCTCCTCACACGATCTGGTCGTGAGATCCCTCTTTTGATCAGACTATATGCGTGTTCGTTGTCTAGTGTGTTCTTGTTGGTTCACACTTGCATTGAGTCTGTGTGAGTAAACCAATTCTTGGGTGAGTAAACCAGACTTGACTTCCCATTGTTGATTGGTGGTCCACAGACAGAGGTTGATTCCTTAGTGGCTAGTTTCATGAATTATGCATCATCATTGTCAAATGATAGCTCTGCGATTATATTGGCGAGGTCTTGAAAGCTTCCACGACATCGTAAAACACTATCTGGTTATTCAAATAGCACAATACCTGATCGAAGCCATCTTGGAGAAATCACCTGGTCGGTGGAAGAAAGCCATTGTTCTGTCATTGCTGTAGAAACCGTCTGGAAGTTCTTGTTTGGAGCCGCAAGTCTGTTGGAAACCAGAGCGCCTAAGAGGTCGTGTTGTTGGAGGAGTTCGATTAAAGGACTCATTGATGTATTGTTGATTGATCATTCAAGGAGAGATTGTTGCTGCTTTGTGAGAGAGGTTATGAACTGTGTATTAAAGATGTTGATAGAAAAGCCGGATCCGAAATTGTTGGATGGATAGGAGCCATCATTGTGCAAAGAGATTTGTTTCTACCATTGTCATAGGAGCTACCAAGTAGCTCAAAGGGGCTACCATTTGAGAGATCTATTGGAGGACATGTTGCTTCTCATTGTCCGACAATTAAATCATTGTTGTCTCCTACAAGATTTGGCTCGATCTTTGGAGCCAGAGCGCCACCCAGACTCTTATCGATGTGTGGGGAGAATGTTATCTAAATCTAAACCGCAGATATATGGAGCAGTAAACGAGCCGCGGTGTTTTGGCTTGCTGTAAGCGATATCCCAGAAGGAGAATGCTCTTGTGGAGCCGAGTGCTGGTTTGTTGAGGTCGTCGTTGTGGAAACATTGACACGTATAAAATGTGTGTTTGCAGTCACCAAAGATAGAGAGATCGCTTCCAGCTAGAAGCAAGAGACAAGTCACAAAAGAAGAGGAAGCCCGAGGAGAGGGTGAGGTTGAAGGGCACGTGACAAATCGTTGTCCATGATATTGCAGAGGACTCTTTTTTTGCGTTTTGGAGAGGAGCTGCAATTGTTGAGTAAAGGAGTCGTAAAGCAAGTGGCTTCCATTGTTGGAGTTTGTTGTTGTTCACACCATTACATGGAGGTGTTATAGAGAAATGAAGTGAGGTGTACGTGCTCATTCCATTAGACTCACACATCCTCTAAATTAAGTCACAAAAGTGAGATTGAGTTGTGCGTATATTTCTTGTTTGAAGGTGTGATGATAGTTATTCAAGTTGTGTGAAGTGGTTGTGTGTATTGGTCAAGAATGATGATGAGATGTAAATGGGGATATGTAATGGGCTTGTAATATTAGGCATATGATTGGTGAGAGTATTGTTTATATTTTATGTACCTGATTGAATTGTTGTAGGGGGTGCATGATCGATTGTACCCGACACCCTAGGTTATGGTCCAAGTTGTAATGCTTAGCCATAGGCAAGCTAATTTCCCCAGGTTTGTTGTAAGCCCTGTTAGTAAGGCATAAACATGCATATGTGTTGTAGCACAAAAGCGCTTGTGATCATAGGATGTGATACTCTCTCATAGGCAGAGAGGTTGTTGTATCAAGTTGTGGAGTTAACCACTGTGAGGGGTGACAGGTGTACCCGTAGCCTAAACTTGATAATGAATCGAAGAAGCGAGAGACTTCGATTCAAGGTGGGGATGTCAGATGGAAGAATCTGAAAGTATGAGACCAAGTTGTGAGTCTCAGAGTATGAGGGACCAAGTTATGTTTAAGGGACAACTTAACATTGATGAACTATGTAGCTGAAAACAATTCCTAGAGAACTAGCGGTTACAACAGCAGATGACCCATGTATTCCGGTAGATGGCCCATGTGTTTTATATGGACATCAATAATTATATGCAGGTACAAGGTACAAGGGGAAGCAAAGAAAGTTCAAGGATGAAGCCCACAGTAAAGCAAAAAGAAATCAGTATGACCAAGCACAAGCAAAAATGACTCAATCAACATGTATTTATTAAGGGGGTGTGTTAGAATATGTAATTCATACTTGTTGTATTATTGGGTTAATGACATGTTGAGGAGGTAGTTATAGTTAGATTGCCTAAGAGAATAGGTCAAGGAGGTTGTTATATAGTTGGTTGTGAGAAAGATTCTCTCCAACCAAGTCTCCTAGTTTGGTGTGTGGTTGAGATATTTGCTCAACCTCTATCGCTATTATTAGAATAAGTTAGATCTGATAAAGATCTATATAATGAGCCAATGTATTGTATAATGTATTAAGTAATCTAATAGAGATATGTAATCATGTTTATCTCATTTGTTAATTAGATTCTTTATTACCACTGACTTCCTCTATAAGGTGCCTTACTCTAATAGAGAGGCAACCAAGGAGATTCTTTATTCCCACTACCTCATCAAACCTTATTCCTCATTAACTTAAACCTTACCATTAGGGTATTCATCCTAGTCGTCCTCAAATCCATATCATGTCGGAAGGTAATGCTGCTACTATAAGGAAAGGAAGGGGATTTCACTTTGTGGGAGATCTCAAAGGGATGTGCTTTAGCAAATGAAATCACATAAGGTCACTTTAAGAATCCCAGCTAGAAGCAAGGGAAGCACATTCCATTGGCATAGAAGGAAGGTCACTGTACTAATCACAACTAAAACACAAATCCACTCCCCTACCACAATCTCACCCTTTACTGCCTTTGCTTTACCTTTGCTTTACCTTACCCATAAACACAGATAACCTTTGCTTTATCCATGGTTTAGATATTAATAGGAACTCAAAAAACCTAGTGCACGAATCGCTACGCTCAATAGAGGTCCACTTTGACAATACCTATCTAAAGCTAGGAAATACACAGCTTTACCTTGAAAGAGATAATACAGCCATTCTTTAAAAAAGCAGAGAGATCACAACAGAAGCTTGCAAGAGATCAGCTTAGAAGCTTGCCATATATCAATTTGTCTTATGCTATTATAAGAGATCAACTTTCTTATGCATTCATTTAGTGATGATTCAAAGGGATTATCTTAGGCAAAGGATTTGGTACTATATAGCGGTACTATATAGCGGAGATATGAAGGAATAGATAGCCTATAGTTGATTTATTAGTTATTAGATAGCCTATATCTAATGTACTAGATAGAGCAATTATATGAAGGAATATATAGCGTATATATTAAGATAGTGTATATATGAAGTAAGAAACAATTGCAGAGTGTATAGATGTACACGCCTGCACATTCCATGAGGGGGAGATATTCTTTAAAAAAAAGCCTAATTCAACGTGTGTGCCCAAGGGTCAAACAAAGCACAATTAGAAGGTTTTCATTACCCAACAACCATAACCAGGGTTAGTCGAAATGGGTTCCTACTAGACATTTCACATTACTTAGGGAATCATTAAATACCAACCCTGAAAATAAAAAATAAAATAAACAATTTCACTCTATTATATTTACACAATATGCAAAACATTTTAACAATCCAAAACAAATTAAATTATTTATTTTATTTTAAAAAAAAAAAAAAAATACACGTTCCTCTCAAAATAAATTATTAAAAAAAAACTATTAACTAAAAAACCATCGTGAGAAAAGCCACGCTACTATTCATTCCCCTTCAATATGGGAAAACACATAATTTAATGAAGATAGATAATAACTACAAGCAAACCAACCATATTATGGCCATAATCTAAAATACCTAACCTCTTCTTCATTCATGGAGGCGATGTTAAGTGTATCCATATAGAAATCTTCTCAATCTCAAAGAGTGTTAAAGGTATAATCTCAAAGAGTGTTAAAGGTATAGGCATGACCACTAGTAGCGAGCTTATTAGTGTGGAATGAAATCCCAAAATCAAAACAAAAATTAGGTTTTTATTCAAATTTTATGTTAATTTTTTATCACTAATTTTACAAGTGCTCATAAAACTTAAAAACCAACTACTAGTATCAATTGACAACACATGCATCTAAATTGCACGTAAATAATAAGTAATTCATCTAAAATTTACTTTGAAACTATGAAATCAAGTGGAGACATGAGTTCAAAACCTTTCAAGTAGGTGGGGATGAGGTCAAGTGCAAGTCGTGGATGACTTTGATCTCATATACACATCTTCTGACATTATCAATTTTATTAACATCTTTCTCTAGATTTGAACATATGACCTTCAAAGAGAAAACACATGTTCTTAATTATTAGACCCACTCAAGCTATATCAATTTACATATATTTATTTTAATATGAAATTATTTTTTGTTATGATATATTATTATATTATATAGAGTTAAATTCATTTTTCATATTTATTAAATATGAAAAAAAATAAAAATAAAAATAAATAAATAAAGGTGAGATTTTAATGTGTATAACTAAAAGTAAGATGAATTTATATTAATTTAAAAGAAGGGAMCATATGAACAAGATGTTTGTAAAATAAAAAATAAATACGCAATGTGAATCATAACAATGATGTGAYAGAAATAATTATCACATGACTTATATCATAGAAAAAAAWTTAAATAAAATATTAGTCCATACATTTAAATAGATTTCAATTTCAAAATATTTGTCACAATATTGACCTTCCTAATCTTYTATATCATCAAAACTTAAAATTTAAGTAAAATTRTATTCCATACATTTAAATAGATTTCAATTTCAAAATATTTGTCACAATACTAACCTTCCTAATTCATCAAAACTTTAGTGATCTTGTAATACTTTTYTTAATACTTTTCAAATATTTAAATAATATTTTAAAAATTTTAAGTAATCTCTTATTTTTCTTAACATYCCTTTACCATTATCATCATTAATATTAAATTTAAGATAAAATATTAAATCAATTTAATATTTTAATTATAAAATAAAATAATTTTAATAAACTAAAACGATATAAAAATTGAAATTATTCTATTGTATTCCATAAAATAAATAAATGAAATTAAATAAAATAGTCCATATCTTATTGCCTCATTAGAATTTTGTCTTTTGTATATATGAAGTACAAGGAAAAGGATAAATAGAGTTTCTGGTATGATGAATTATGACATGTTGGCATTAGTTTGTCGTGGATCAGACGATTTTCCCGGAATACAGTGGATATTATCTATCATCCATCTAAATATTATAATTCATATAAAAATATTGTGAGGTAGAGATCAAGAGAAGACATTGCTACATTTGTTTAGTGTTGGATTTATTTTCTCTAGTATTTTATTAATAGGGGAATTATTACTTGAAATAAATATCTATGTCTATTATCAAATTTTCATATCATATGTAAGTTTTTAAAATTAAATTGTTAATTATGTGAATAGATGCAATGTGGAGGGGTAAAATTGAATGGTGGAGATATATTTAATAAGTTTTTTTATTTTTTTAAATATTCACTATTCAATAATTTTACTATGATGGTTAATTAGAGGATTAATGGATGGTGATTTTTATCCACGTTTATTATTTTGAAGATATGTTAATTTTATGGATTTTAAATGTTATAAGTTTTTACTATCATAAAAATTTAGTAAATTAATTATTGACAAGATAGTTGGTTAAAAGTTTTATTTTTGGGTTTTTTTGGTAGAAGAGATAAAACTTTGACACTTGAATTATACAAATTTAATCACTCAAATCTACAGATCCAACCATTCCTCATCAAATTTTAAGAAAAATCAAATAAAAAATACAAACCCAAAAACTACCAAAAATAAAAATAAAGGACTAAGCTGTTAAAAACTCTTCAGTGACATTGAAATTATGCATTTTCCATCGTCACTGATTCTTTCACTACCATCGAAATTATGGATTTTTTCTCGTGACTGAGAAAACCGTGTACAAATGGTTCAAAACTCTTTCTCTCCCATCGAAATTGATGAGGACATCTGTCTCCTGTCTCCTGTCCTGAAAATGACCGGACACACATGCGGATTGAAACGACATAAACTGTAATATTTTATATATTTAGGAGTACAACACCAGGAAATCGAGAAAACGTTTCATTGACCAGTTGGTCCTGAGAAGGACTGGAATTTGACTTGATGTATTTTTTATTTGAATCAGTATTTGATATGTGGATAAGAAATCCACAAGTTACTATACATAAAGACATCTAAATATCCAAAATTTCAAATTCACGTTTAATTGTGTAGATTTACACGTTAGAGGTTTATTACGGTGAAAGGCGTACACCTATTGATAATGGGCAGATTTAATAGGGGTTTAGTGCTTAATAAGTTTTCTATGGACAGGATTAAATATGGCTGGAATATTCTTAGTAGTCACACAAAATAAATGGCTGTAATTTCAATCATTAACTTCCTAGCTATTATAAAGACATCCATTTATGTGTTTACTTTTTTACATTTACCTAATCATATTTAAAAATTACTTTGTAGCTAATTGATTGCCACGTAAGTGATTAACAGAAATTAAAATATTAACACCAGATAAATGAAGCCCAACAGTTTATTTGTTAATCAATAATAAAATTTGATATAATGTTTTAAAGATTATTTTCATCTTATCAACCTTTAGGCATTGATCAGCCATAATTATGTGGCTGTGCTAGTAAGTATAGTATTGGTTAAATATTCTATTTTTTGGATTTTTTATAGGGTCATGTGAAATTGGACAAAATTGTTATTTTTTGTTGTTTAAATTGTATTTCTAAATGTATAAATTGAAAAACCTTTGAGGCTGGGATTATAAAAATTTAGCCATTCAAATCTGTAGATGCAATCATTCCTCACTGGAACTCTTATAAGTATATACAGTCTAGGTTAATAACTATAATTCATGGCTTCAGCGTTCAAGGAACTAGGTAGGGGCAGAGCAGTGGCATTAAGGTTGATGACACATGGACAGTGTTAGTTGAAAGAGTAAATGGACACCCAAATTCCAAAGCTCCAGCCTAGATCTTCTTAGCTTCCAACTTTTCTTTATGAATGTTATTTCCAAATCTTCTACAGGCCAAAGTCTTCTACTGGTCATGGTCATGGTTGTAGATAAAAATACTGAGGATGGTGATGGTTTCAATGTGTGATACTAAAGTTAAGTGTTACTAAAAAGCACATGATTTCATTATAGATAGCTTTTGTCATGATTACAAGGGAAAATAGTGTTATTTTAATATT
>JZKD02S1615853.1:758408-782522 GCA_000966675.3 Picea glauca
AAAAAAAATCAAATAAAAAATACAAACCCAAAAACTACCAAAAATAAAAATAAAAGACTAAGTTGTTAAAAACTCTTCAGTGCCATTGAAATTATGCATTTTCCATCGTCACTGATTCTTTCACTACCATCGAAATTATGGATTTTCCCTCGTGACTGAGAAAACATCGTACAAATGGTTCAAAACTCTTTCACTCCCATCGAAATTGATGAGGACATCTGTCTCCTGTCTCCTGTCCTGAAAATGACCGGACACACATGTGGATTGAAACGACATAAACTGTAATATTTTATATATTTAGGAGTGCAACACCAGGAAATCGAGAAAACGTTTCATTGACCAGTTGGTCTCGAGCAGGCCTCGAATTTGACTTGATGTATTTTTTATTTGAATCAGTATTTGATATTTGATATGTGGATAAGAAATCCACAAGTTACTACACATACAGAAATCTAAATATCCAAAATTTCAAATTCACGTTTAATTGTGTAGATTTACACGTTAGAGGTTTATTATGCCGAAAGGCGTACACCTATTGATAATGGGCAGATTTAATAGGGGTTTAGTGCTTAATAAGTTTTCTATGGACAAGATTAAATATGGCTGGAATATTCTTAGTAGTCACACAAAATAAATGGATGTGATTTCAATCATTAACTTCCTAGCTATTATAAAGACATCCGTTTATGTGTTCACTTTTTTACATTTACCTAATCATATTTAAAAATTGCTTTGATAGCTAATTGATTGCCACGTAAGTGATTAACAGAAATTAAAATATTAACACCAGATAAATGAAGCCCAACAGTTTATTTGTTAATCAATAATAAAATTTGATATAATCTTTTAAAGATTCTTTTCATCTTATCAACCTTTAGGCATTGATCAGCCATAATTATGTGGATGTGCTAGTAAGTATAGTATTGGTTAAATATTCTATTTTTTGGATTTTTTATAGGGTCATCTAAAATTGGACAAAATTGTTATTTTTTGTTGTTTAAATTGTATTTCTGAATGTATAAATTGAAAAACCTTTGAGGCTGGGATTATAAAAATTTAGCCATTCAAATCTGCAGATCCAATCATTCCTCACCGGAACTCTTATAAGTATATACAGTGTAGGTTAATAGCTATAATTCATGGCTTCAGCGTTCAAGGAACTAGGTAGGGGCAGAGCAGTGGCATTAAGGTTGATGACACATGGACAGTGTTAGTTGAAGGAATAAATGGACACCCAAATTCCAAAGCTCCAGCCTGGGTCTTCTTAGCTTCCAACTTTGCTTTATGAGTGTTATTTCCAAATCTTCTACAGGCCAAAGTCTTCTACTGGTCATGGTCATGGTTGTAGATAAAAAAACTGATGATGGTGATGGTTTCAATGTGTGATACTAAAGTTAAGTGTTACTAAAAAGCACATGATTTCATTATAGATAGCTTTTGTCATGATTACAAGGGAAAATAGTGTTATTTTAATATTATTTATGCTAAAAGTGCTTTTGATCTTGGAGTATGACCTAAGATCTAAAACTGCTTCTAATTAGTTAAGAACTCATCTTCTAGGCATTTCATTAGGGTGAAAAGGCTACCTTACCCACTATTAGTAGGTTATTTTAAATGACATCATTTTTTTTGAATAATAGTTTCTAAGCATCTCATTAGAGTGAAAGTGTATCCTTTACCCATTATTAATAGATTATTTCAAATGAAATAACTTTTTTTGAATAATAATGATGAGTCAAACCACATTAAGAAATAGTGTCCAATAACTACTATTAAATAAGTAGGCAGCAGGGAGGGTGCAACACTGCGGCATCACCAAAAGTTAAATAAAATAAAAATGCCAGAGTAATATTGCTATCATGATTAGTGCCTATTCATTTCAATTCTTGAGGGTGTTTTACTAAACGTATTAGTATGTACGTATATTTTCATGGCACTGGCAGGAATTCGAAGTTGAGCGAAGTTGATCCTATTCTTATTATGTATGCATCAACATTTTAAATCTTGTAACCAATTTTAGAATGTAATTTGTTTTATGGCCATTGCTTCATATGTATTGTTTATTTCGAGAATAGGGATGATGGATGAAAATCTCAATTGGGCAGTGGCTCTAATCTTTTAGTCACTAAGCTCAGGCTCAAGTTAGGGTTGTAAGTTAGTTGCAGGCTGCCAACCATTTTCAAGTTAGGGTTTTAGCTAGCTATGGCTCAATGAATACACAAATAGAACTAGAACTTTGAGATTGAATAACTTGGGCTGGGAACTTTGATAATACTTGATACACACAACCAAAAATTTGACACTTATAAATCTACATAAAACTTAAAATGACATGCATGAAAAGCAAATGGGTGTCATCAAATTTGCACTTGACAAGTAAGGGAAATTTGAAATTTGTCGGGTCAAAATTGAACTCTTCCTAATCTTTCCAAGGCCTTAAACCCTGTTTTAAAAGGGTAATTAAAAAAAATCCCCCCCAAAAAATAGATTTTTTAAATAACTTGTCATGTATGAAGGACAAAAAATATCATAAAATGTCAAAAAACACTACTTCTAATGCTTGATTGGTTAATGAGGATTGATTCATTAGACAATACTTTCATTTGACATCTAAAGAATAAGAAAATCTATATTCTAGTTGGATCTTATTTATTATACCTGCCGATAGGCATGGTATATAGCTTTGAGTTAGGCTTGACTTTCTATTAGTTCATGGTTGACCATAAAATACACACCCCTTTATCCAAAGTTTTAAAAAATAATTATTTATTTTAAATTTTAAATCTCATTTATCTTATATCTTATTGGCCTGAAACTTTGAATTTTTATTGATGCCTTCACTTCCCCCAATGTTATTGTAATAAATATTACTGTCAAAAGTTGGGGGGCCATCTTGCAGAATTCGTACTAAAAAATTCTCTTACTTTATGGCCATCAAACTTCATAACACACGCAGTCAACCTATTTGGGAGGCTTGGCGCATGATATTACGGTCATCGTCATTCCCTACTGGCACCGTATCCAGGGAATTGAATTATTATATTAAACTAGCATACCCCTAAAACGGGGGAACAGAACGCCGAACAAAATGGGTATATATGTTGGAAAAAAACTAAATCGGGGAAGGGAACACCAAACATAATGGGTATATATGTTGGAAAAAAACCACAGTGTGTGTTCACTTGTTTTTTTTTAAATCTTCGCCCACCAGTGCGCTCACTACCCACTAAAATCCCTCGTTCACTACCCGATTTCGCTAAAATCCCCCACTAAAAAGTAGATCATGGAAAAGTGTTTTCACAGAACCATATTTTCCTTGCAATGTCCCTAACGAAGGTATGTTATTGTTCATCCATAACTAGAGAAGAATAGGAATAATCACAAATGCAATAATGAATAGTGTGAGTGTTCTATTGAAAAAACTTTCTATGGATGGGAATTTTTTATTATTACAATATCCATTGGACAGTAGCTATGATCTTAAGAGGAATACAAAAGCTTTGTGATTCGATTTGAGCATAGATTCCATTTTAGTTGCACGAAAAGGATAAATAAGATAATTGGTAAATTCAAGGATTCATGATAAATCATGTCAACTTTTGTTTAACAAGGAGACAAAAATCAGGTTCGACTTTGTTTTAAAGAGAGAAAAAATAAAAAATTGCAAGTGGAAGAAGAGATGCAAGCATGTATTTTGATACCTTTCAATAATGAGAAAAAATTAAAGATTGCAAGGTTAGTGGAAGAAGAGATGCCGGAATATATTTTTGATAGAAATCCTAGCACCTCTTCAATAGTAAGACAATATTAAAGATTAAAAGGCTAGTGGAAGAAGAGATGTAAGAGTATATTTTGATAGGAATCCTTCCACTTCTTCAACAACGAGATAGGTAGATTATGATATGGAAAGTATCAATTTTACATGTAATAATTGAGTTTGTATCGGTGAAATTTTAATGAAGTTTTTAGGTTGGTGATGTATCCCTGATTTGTTCGATAACATCATCACATAAAGAGATATTTTCAGCTCACTCAACGATCCACAGGTGTTGTTTTGGACTTTAGTATGTGGATAACCAGAATAGTTTTCACTACTGCCAATTAACATTATGGCTTGGACTTGTATAATCAAACAGTTGACATCATATTCTAATGTAATTCCTGCCAATATCTAAAGTCCCTCTATACCCCATAACTGTGTGAAACCCCATAGCCATACCTAATCTACAGGAATATCATCATAGACCTTCACCACTCCACCGTAAAAAATGGTCAATTGTGCACATGATTGCTTGCTCATAATTGTGGATGCAGTAGGCCTAGATTTAAAAATAAATGAAATTACCATTAACCTCAAAGGCTTACATGACCACAAGAATTAGCTGAAAATGAGAACACAACTAATAATTCTACCCATTACAATTGCACACCTGAAACTCGTTACAAACCCAAAACAACCAGTCTGATCATCTGACGACGTCCTGTGCTCGGATCTCGGAATGAATGTTATTGGGGATCCAAAACCGGAGTGGTTGGGGAATAAAATAATGGAATTAAAGCTAATGCCAACAGAGGAGAGATCCAGCCGAGGTATAAACTCTGCAACTGCCCGCTTAGCACCTCCATTAATAGTCTTAATCCAAGAAGGTAAACTCTTTTCCTAGTTATAATGCTCTTCAAATGCCAACGCCATTCTTAATTGGGAAGTGAAGTTCCCCTTCTCACAAAAATAGTTTCTCAACGAACCATTAGACCTCACAGGATTCTTATTAACACAATTGTTACTGTTATACTTATCTTTTGCAACACTTACAGTAACAACTACATTCCCTCCGAGATGGATCCACTCTTCATTAACTCACCCATCTCCTTCTCCTTCTCGCTCTCAACACCGAGTCAAACCATGGCTGCAACAATGCCTTCTACCATCAAATTTATAGAAGTTTTTTAAGTGGTTGTAAATCTTGGAAGCCAAAGTTGGAGACCATTAACGAGATTCGGCCAAATCTTGATGATCCAATGCAGTCAAATATTGAACATCCCTACTATTGTGAATGTTCCCATTCAATCAACAGATTTACTGATCACGCTAAATCAATTTCCCTCGGAGAACACGGATCAACCCTCTATATTGATCTATCAAACACACACCATGGCATGCCAACAACTCACTTCAGTCAAATAAGGTAATAAATATAGTAAAAATTATTGTATATTAAAAAGGATTCCAAACAATGGACTGTATTCCTTAACATTTGACACACGTCCTACACAATAAGATAACTAAATCAAATAAGCATCACTACACATCCTACACAATAAAAGAATTAAATTATATTAAATGAATATCTGAATCAAATTTTACATATGTACCATTAAAAGATAATTTATAAAAATTATAACCCAATAAGTTGGTATGAGTATCTAATTTTAGAATTAATGTGAACCACAAAATGAACTCAATCAAACAGTAGTATGAGACACATTCTATGAGACAAAGAAACAGAGATGTCAGGTCGCAAATTACATTTATTAAGAGATAATTTGTAGAAACTATAACTCGATTACATTTATCATCAAAATATAACTTATTAGAAATTGTTCAGTTTTTTAATTAATGTGAGCCACAAAATGAACTCAATGAAGTGAGTATGATTTTCCTTTAAATTAAGGTGTGCCACAAAATTATCGCCATTTGAAAGGATCGGTACCACAGCCATGAATCTAAAAATAACTTAAAAGTTCCAGGCATCAAGGAACGCAAATAACACATTAGTTCCAAAACAGCAATGAATCTTCAAATGATCTAAAACAAATACCACGAATCTTCAAATAACCCAAAACAAATACTTTGGGTTGATGTTATGCTTTGGGTAACTAAGGGTTGATGTTATGCTCTATCTAAAGGCCCAAATAAGTGAACAACAGTGCCTGAATAAATGAAAGATGAAAATAAAAAATGACAAACCCATGCTCGTTTTCTCTAACGTGATTTAAAACTAAATTCTTTCATCCTAACAGTTTTCAGATATTACTTTTTTTATGATACCCTCTCTTTCAAGTTATGAAAATAGTATCTGACAAGCAGGATTTGAACTTTGTAGAGAAGGTCCATCTTCCCGAAGAGAAAAATATTCGTCTTTGCAATCGAATTGTATCTAATACTGCATAAAACCAGTGTCCTGATATCAAAATCAGTTTTAACTCCTTGAATCAATTATCCTTGCGTACAATTGGCTTCTACGAGGGCAAGCGATTGATGGGTAGAATATTGAAAGAGATGGGGGTTGTAGATCATTCCATTCATATGCAAATGGAGGAAGGCATGTTTGAACTAGGTTTGTACGTTGGTCTTTTGAAGCATTTCATAATTTTTTTCTATTGGCATCAAGGTACCCATCTCAAAGATGCATGAAGGAAACATGTTTCTTGCACTTTCATACGGTATGTAGTGGATTTGTGTGATGATATTTTTCTGTGTGTTGAAGGGCATAACATTCTAGAAGCTTTGTTTGTTTCTGTGGCCACCACTTCTCGTAGACTAAGGCGAACTCAGAGGCTTAAGATAAGTCATGTCCAAAATTATGAAAATGATGTCATGGTTTCTTCTGGGTTCAAGGTATATCAATACGACCCCTCCCGAAGGTCTAGCAATACCCAAACATACATTTTTCTTTGCTGAAGGATTTCATAGATGTGTTTTTCTCACTGCTAAGTATAAATGGTCAAGAAAGTATTTTAGTACTCAATTAAAAAAGGTTAATGCCAGTGCACTTGGGATTGAGATGGAGAAAATGTCCAAAGACTATGATCTTGATTTCACTAGGCTCAACAATGAAGAATTTGTTTCTCTTTTAAAGTATTCTTCATTTCCAGAGTTTGAGAGTTATACACACTTGGTGAATTCTATCCAAGGTCGTCGCAGGGAAAGCCGAAAGTGCAACATCCAATCAAGGCTTAATGAATTAGAAGCGCAAATCTTGCAGAAATCCAAGAAACGGGATGTTGATTGCGAATATATTTATTTCTATAAAGAAGTAAGTCTTTAATGATTGTGAATATATTTATTTCTATAAACACATGTTGATTGTGAATTATGTGACATTGTATTTAGCATAGGAGAATCTGATATTTGAACACCACTTTTCTAATTTCTTTTCTCGATTTTAGCAAAGTTGTCATTGCAATTTGTTGTTCATTGTACATGAAAATGAAGGGGAGTTGTTTATGTATTTGAAGCAGAGATGAACATATTATTGTGGGTTTTGTTTCAGATGTGGTTGTGAGTTTTGTTATGTGTGTGAATCGGAGTGGAAGAAGGATAGAGTGCCTTGCGGTTGCACTGGGTAGGCAGAATGATAAGGGAAGCACGGATTTTCTTGGATTTTAGACCTAGGATAAAGCTTTGTTTTAGTAACCATGCTTCGAGAAATACTAAATATGGTTTACTAAATTCTATTGTAATTTATTTCTTTGCTAATATATCTTTGATTCTCTTAGGAGAACAGGAATAGATAAATAGGGAGAATTGTCTATTTTTCAGGTTGTTGATGCTAATCTTAATGTGCATTCATTTTTGGAACATGCATTTGGTAATGTCGTATTCAAGTACGTTTGTGATTTTTTCTTATGCTAGAAGTTGATATTCATTACAATCTTGCTCTGTTTCAAAGCTACCAAAATGATGCAAAGTAAAAAAATATCTGACATTCTAGGCTCACCCACCGAACTGCTTCTAAACTGATGAAATCACTAGATATAAACCCTAGCCAACCAAACACTGGCACTATGCAATACTAAATGTAATTCTTACCATGAAGTAACATTTAGAAGATGGCACCCAAAGATTTGAGCTGCTGGTATCAAATATGCAATAAAAGTCTGAGATAGAGTTCCAATTCCAATATCTCCAAAGTACTGGGCATCCAAGTAATTCTTAAAAGGCACATAATCTCCCTCCTTAGAATCGAACCCCAGACCTCCCCGCAGACCAAACTTCCAAACGAGTACGTCATCATCCAAGCCTTAGCATCCCGTAGGGTGTAATGTCCCCATTTTGGGACATTATAATTTTACAGAGTGTTATGCCCACCAGAGTAGCCAGATAGGGGTGACAGAGATTTCGAGAGATATTGAGGGGTTTTATTGGGCCCAAATTGCATCATTCATCATCAAGATCCATTCCACACAGCTTGGCTTTGGTTACGTTGCATTTCGACGATTTTCGTAATTTTGAGTTATTATGGGTCATATCTTAATTAAATTCACTAAAAAGGTCATAATGGGAATATTACTTGGAGAAACCTTTTAGTGTAATAGCTCATTGGAATCAGGAACAAGAGCACTATAGGATAAGATGATGAGAAGTGACTTTCAGTGGCCGGAGAAGCCATAAGGATGGATAAATCACTTTTTAGAGGTAAAATGGTTAATTAATTAATTATTTATGTGATTTAATCAAGGAATAATAAAATAAAGTAAAAGTCACTTGGAGGGAAAAGGTCAACAACAAATTAGGGTTTCAGCAGTGAATTAGGGTTTAGAAAATCTATAAGAGAAGGGTCAGCGACCTAATTCATCATTATGCAGATTATGACTTGTCATTAAGGAGAAGAGACACATCTCAGGAGAGATAGTTCAATGGATTCCAAGAGGAAGACACCAATGGATGATTTCAGTCTTGAGAGACACACCCTAGTCACCAGGAAGATCATTCAGGTCTTCCATCATTCTTCAGCAGTAGTTACACAATGTTCAATAGCAAGGGCGCATTCATCCAGAGTGAGGGCACAGCTTATGAGAGGGATTTTAGTCGACTTATCCCATCCATGGAAAATTATGAGATTTCCCTCCAACCCATTTGAGAGGAGGGCAAGGCGCATCTTTTTCCTGGTTCCTCATCAGATTCCGACGGAGGAATCAACTGGGACACATTTTCCAGACTTGGACGTGCAACACTTTTGGCGAGCACATTTAGGATTCCAGAGTGAGCATCAGACCAGATTCAGGGAAACCCTTCCAACCCATTTCCCAGTAGACCAAGGCGGTCATTTTGGGATGTATCTCGTCCGATTCCGACAGTGGAATCACTAGGACACATTTTTCAAGAAGAAGAGGGGCGCATTCCCCCAGGGGTATCCATCCAAGGTCTAGATTCATCAGTAGAGGAGTCTGAAAGATACCAGTACTGAGGACTAGAGAAGGGCTCATCATTGGGGATAATTTCCAGGCCATTCCGAGAAGTATAGCTCCCAGGGCGAACTTTCCAGACTTCCAGCAGTTACCGTTAGAGCTGCCATAGCCCCAGCGCATCCATTGATTTCGCAGTGCTCCCATATTTCGGGTATTATGTTTTAGTTTCTTATTTATATTCCGGCTAAGATCCTTTGTCTGTTGATCTAATCGAGTATTGTCAGTTTATTCAGCCGCATTCGGCCATTTTGTAATCCACAGAGATACCATAATACAAACTTTGCAATCCTTTGTCGCATTTATTATTTGTATGATCATTTATATGTTGTAAACCATTGATCCTACACACACATCAGCAGAATTTCCTAAGTTATTTTTGAGACATATCTCGTCTGATTCTGACAATGGAATCACTAGGACGCATTTTGCCAGAAGAAGAGGGGCACATTCCCCCAGGGGTATCCATCCGGGGTCCAGATTCATTAGCAGAGGGGTCTGATAGATACCAGTACTGAGGACTAGAGCAGGGTTCATCATTGGGGACAGTTTCCAGGCCATTCCGAGAAGTATAGCTCATAGGGCGAACTTTCCAGATTTCCAGCAGTTACCGTCAGAGCTGCCATAGTCCCAACGCATCCATTGATTCTGTGCTCCCATGTTCTGGGTATTATCTTTTAGTTGCTTATTTGTATTCCGGCTAAGATCCTTTTCCTGTTGATCTAGTCGAGTATTGTCAGTTTATTCAGCCGCATTCAGCCATTTTGTAATCCACAAATATATCATAATAGAAAATTTGCAGTCTTTTGTCGCATTTATTATTTGTATGATCATTTATATGTTGTAAACCATTGATCCTACACACAAATTAGCAATGTTTCCTAGAATAGCCATGTCAAGAACATTACATAGGGTTTTAAGGTTCAGCGGTTGCTTCTTCAGCCCAACCCTCTGGAGATATCTTCCCACCATGCATTTACATGTTTCCTGGAAGATATGAGATCACCCTTTCCACAAGCATTGACGAGGTAGTGGGTACACGACAGATGTTGGAGGTTGGCCAAGCTGAAGAAATCACTGGCCAAGTACCTTCTCTTTGATAACCTCTCCTCGTAAATATCCAACACTTTTTCCAACTTCTCTACATTCATCTTCACTGCAAATTCCTCTGTGTTGCCTCCCCTCATTGGGACGACGAGGATTTGAGAAACTATGCTCAAAAAAGGGGGATTGAACGACTGTCCTTCCACCTCACACCACTAATAAACCAGGGCTTCCTCAAACAATGTGCTTCCCAGGAGATCGGTGCCCTGCCCCTGGAACTTTTTGGCTCTTGACTCTATTACTCATGACCAAGGAAATACATCTTTTTATAAGATCTGCCTATCAGGGATGGAGATAAACTATAAAAATTGACTCTGTTACTCATGACCAAGGAAATACATATTTTTATAAGATCTACCTATCAAGGATGGAGATAAACTATCAAAATAAACTAAAAGATTAAATTAAACTTAGCACAGATGAACTCTACGGGTGGGTAGGCAATTATTGTATAAGGTGAGATCCCCATCTTGGATAGTGGGTACTACCCCAAATGGTTGTATCGGAACAGAAGCAGAATTAAAAAGAGTTTTATGAACAAAATACTTGATATGTTGCTTTAAATCAGAGAGAATACATGAAAATGAAGAGAGGTTTTCTTACATTGAGAGCCAGATATTCAGGTTTCTTATGAGCACTCATAGGGAGATCGACAAGAATGAGCTCGTATTCAACCTCTTTCTCATTCAAATAGTATAGAACCATAACAGTGGTCGTGGAGCCGTGATAACCATGCACTTTGATCGTCGCCATGGAATCTCTCTCAGTTTCTCTGTCTCAGAGATTGTTAAACTCTTCAACACGGATTGATCGACAAGTCGCAGTTGAACCTGGAAAACCTATCCATTAATAAAGGATGAGATGAACTATCTTCAATTGCAATTGCAGTGTGTACACCTTTGGTTTGAGGTGGCCCCAAGGAAAGTAGTGTCAGGAAAAGGACAAACAGTTTGGACCAGTGACCCCGTTGGGATCCCGATGACTAATAGTAATGGTGGCGACTTTGGCAGTGAGTTTTGGCAGTGATGTGTCATGTGTCCATAGGCTATGGACAGACGACGAAAATGCGAGAGTGAACTCCCCCTAAAAGAACGCCTTCGGCATAAAAACAACGTTAATTTTTTAATATATGGCAAAGAAGTCGTTGACTTGATTATTATTTGTTGACCAAATAATTGAAATGAATTATTATGTGGTCGATAAATAATATAAATAATTGAATATTAGAGTTTTTAACCATCGTACCAAAATTATTGGACATTTAAAGATATTTAATAATTAGAAAAATTATGTATAATTATACCAAATAATTTTTTTTTTATGTATATAAAGTATTTTTTAATAGTTATATAAAAAGGAGTAAATTTATTAGTAGATAATTGTTTTTAAAAGAATTTCTCCCCAAATTTATTGTTAAAATTATTTGCCAAATTCAGTAGGAAATTTGGTGGAAATTATAGTTCTACCTCATTCATAGAACTATAGTTCTACCAAACGAAAGGGGTACTCCCTTTCGATAACTCTATCCGCTATCCTTTCTGAACCAGGCAATGAAAATCAACCTCTCAGAGCTTCGAGCTTCCGTGGCTTCGAGGCTTTCGAAAACTAACTCTTTCTTGCACAGGGTTCCTAGACCCAGGTCAACTGAACCTTCAAATGATTCTTGGGCAAGTTATCCCTACTCTTAGTCGGGTTTCTGGGTAAGAGCTCAGGCGTGTTTTGAAGTCCCTAGGCTACTAACCTAAATGAAGTGCCTTCCTAACTCACCGAGTTAGGAGCTAGGACACTGGGGCAAGGTAAACTCGTGGATTTACCATAGCGGTAGCCATACCAAGGAGCTTGCTTCGACTCTGAGATATGATGCAATTCCCTGGGGAAGATGCTTTCGAGGGGTTAAATTAGAACACCACGAGAATCAAGCAGATGAGACAATTCTTGGTAGAACAAACCCATGCTATGGAATATAAGTATACACATGCATCCATTACTTCCAGTCTAAAACACCAGGCAATCCTTCCATACATAAACCATTTATGAGTGTATAAACATGAGCATGTATCCATGATATTTAATTCAAAATATAAGGCATAAAACACTTATCAAATTCACAGGGCGTGATGCGACTACTTAGAGGGGTGCTCGTTTCCACCCAACCGTAGGCTCAATGACTCCAAAAATATTTACCACTAGCCACCCCCGAGCTAAACCACAATGCTATGAGATTCAATCTCTTACCTCCAGTTCAACGGAATTCAAGGACGAAGGTTACTCTCCTTCTCCTGATACAGAAAAATAATCGAGTACGAAGGTTACTCTCCTTCTCTTGTGGTCAGAACTTCATCTTATTCGAGAGATTAGGTTCATCTCTGCAATCTTTGCTTCTCTCCCCCTACCCACCCCCATGCTTCATTTCATTCATCCCTCTGCAAGATTGTGTGTGGTACGAATGTCCTCGTCTGTGGTCAGATCTGAGAGCTTTTACGGATGGGCGGTTCGCCCCCATCCCCTCATTAACTATTGAGGAACCTCCTCACCTACCATCATGACGAGAAATTCATTCAGGGTCAGAGAGTTGCTTTGGTATTTGAGCAAGTAAAACTAGTATGATACTGGCTCGGTGGAAGTTAACGCAACCATTCCAGGTCCCTTCCACCACCTTTTTATTAGCCATCGTGGTCTCTTTTAGCACATCCCCCTCCCAGTAGTCATGCAACACATATTCATAACATAATTTACATTCATCGACCTTTTATACAAAGGTCCATCAAATCACAAAGGTACATTTCACACCTTCGAGTTTGCCATAGTCCTTGGCCAATATAGTTATATTTACAGACTGGGGGAAACAGGGTGTTACATTAGAGAAATATGCATTAAATTCCTTTGAATTGAACTCACCCCCTTTATCAATGCTTAAAGTTTTAAAAGAATAATGAGTTTCATTTTCAACTAAAACATTAAAATTCACAAAACACCCAAATGATTCATTCTTACTTTTCAAGAAATAGATCCATTTCTTCCTCAAATAATCATCTAAAATGTCAAAAAACCAATACTTGTTTTCTGCACGGAGTTGCATATATCTAAATGAACCATCTATAATGGTTGGGAATCCCACCATGATGCCCTCACTAGAAAATTTTCTATGTTTTTCTTCACTAATGCATTATTGAAGGAAAGCTCATCCTTTTCTTCAATCTTGGGAAATCCTTAAGCCATCTTCTTTGTGTGTAACAAATTCACACCCTTGAAACTTAAATGACCATCAAGCTTATTTGCAATAACCAATTATAGTCTTCAACTGTTGTTTTCATTCCATTTAACCTATTGGATGCATTTTTATAAAAAAAAAAAGAAAAATCTATTTGTTTTCATGATAACCATTGTGATTAAGTCTCCACCCTCATTCTTATAGAAAAAATTGCAAGATCCATTATAAAAAATACTTCTTGTTTTTTCTCAATCCACTAACCAACACTTGAAACATTGTTCTTAAGTCGAAAAAAAAAGTGTCTTGAATATACACACCTTACTTGGTGTATATAGCCAACTTCCCTTTCCTAACAAACTCTACTACCTTATCATCTCCAAGTTTCACTTTAGTTTTTACTGTTTCATCAAATTTTCCCAAAAAATACTTGTTGTCCATAGCAACCAAAAGCAATTAACCAAACATAATCCTAGAACCTCTCTGCCATATGTTGTACAAAGAAACATATTGGATACATTGGAATGCTTTCCTTCATCTTGATTGAACTTTACCTTCTTTTTTTGTGTGTGACTATGTAAGCCAACATTCCCATTCAAAATGATCAAATCTTTGGCATTAATGGCATTCAATATGTCTCTTACATACTCACCACATCCATGACCTCTTTCTCATCATCCTTTTCCTCTTCCTCTTGAATAATTAGGTGAATTCCCCTTTCTCGCTTGTGTTGTTAATGCATTCCAATATTAGGGCTCATCATACCTCTCTTGAACTATATTCTATGCATCTTTAAAGACCATGTGATGTTTGCACTTTTATTGTCTAATATGCAAAGCGTTCTATGTTAAATAGAGAAATTGATAATGAAGTGTTGGACCCTAGTTGTGTGTGAACACATTTTTTATATTTTCTCATTGTAATGGTCATTAATTACTAGTTAGTGGGATAATGGTTGTTATGTTAATAATGGCAAGATAGGTGTTTTTAAATATAAATGGGGTTTTTAATGTAAATGGAGAAAGTGGAACATTTATTACCCACTTCCATTAGGTGCTATATATTATGGTTTTTTAAGGTTATTGGACATCATGTCTTGTGTCTTAGAGCCATCTCTCATTCATTATAGAGTTGTGGGTGATTAAAAGAGTCAAAGGAATGAAGGTAGTTCTACTCCCTTATTCACCTTGGACAAGGGAGACATATGTAGTAGGGTCTTCTTAAGAGAATACAAGTAGATACAAACTCATTCTTAATCATTTTGGTGTTTATTTGGTGCTATGTAGTTGTCTAGTTATGGTTATGTGTTTATCTTAGTGTATTTAGGATTTTGATATTTTAACAAAGTTGCAATATGAAAAATACCAACATGTATTTGTTGATGTCATTGACTCTTCTCTTAATATTTGGATATTGTAAACTTGGAATTAGTAACCAAGGTCTAAATCTCCTAACTTACTCTAATATCAATTGGAAGAAGAAGTAAAAATAAATGCACTACAAGTCAAAAGCACCATTGAAAAAATTAACACATATTACACACAAAATAATAATACATAACACAAAACCTAATGCATATAAGTTAACAACTTCTCTTCTTCCTTCTTTAAAAGTTACATCAATATTAATAATTACAAATTTATTAAAAATAACAAATTTCAATCAACCAATTCTTACTTAATTTAAACTTTAATCTCCTCATTAATCAAAGTGATGCATGCTCCTCATAGTTATTCAACTACTATATATATATTTTTGGAAACATATAAATCAACAAATTATTGCAATCTAAAACTAAATGAAATTATTGACCACATGAACTATTTCACTCTATTATATTTAGAAAATATGAAAAACGTTTTAACAATCCAAAACAAATTAAATTACATATTTTATTTTAATAATTTAAGAAAAAACAAATTTACATACATGTTCCTCTCAAAATAAGTTATTACAAAAAGTTTATTAACTAAACAAAAACCATCATGAAAAAGCCAAGCTACTATTCATTCCCCTTCAATATGAAAAAATACATATAATTTAATGAAGATAGATAATAACTACAAGCAAGCCAACCATATTATGGCCATAATTTAAAATACCTAACCTCTTCTTCATCATTCATGGAAGCCATGTTAAGTGTATCCGTATAGAAATCTTCTCAATCTCAACGAGTGTTAAAAGGATAGGCATGACCACTAGTAGTGAGCTTATTAATGTGAAATCCCAAAATCAAAACAAAAATTATGTCTTTATTCAAATTTTATGTTAACTTCTTATTACTAATCAAACGTTATGTTTTAATATGCTATAGATATGCATCGTAATGATATGTATTGTAATGAGTTTGTTTTTTATTAATCTGCATCAAAATTTCAACTTAACACTTTAAAGCTTACATGTAAATTACAAATTACAAGTGCCCATAAAACTTAAAAACCAACTACTACTTGCATCAATTGGCAACACATGCAAATAATAAGTAATCTATCTAAAATTTACTTTGAAACTATGAAATCAAATTGTTACTTCCACTTTTAATTTTGGCCCACAAAAGTGCATAAACAAACAACAATACTATATGTAGTCCCTATATGCCTTTCATAGTGCATGATGTTTATACTTTTCACAATGGTACTTTTAGTGTTTACAAACAACGGCATTCTCTCCATTCCAAACCTCATACTAGGCGGCGATTTCAACATCACTCTATCTACAGATGAACACTGGGGAGGAGCACCCTCGTCTGGTTCAAGTGAAAACCTTTATAGAGACCTCTTTATGACCAAGAACCTCATCGACATTTTGCCGGCCAGACTTGTTCCTACCTGGCAAAACAGGAGAAGTGGCTCTGAGGCCATTGCCAGAAGACTCGATCGATTCTTAATCTCCGATGGATTCTTATCTTCCACAAGTTTCCCTACCTCGTGGGTTGAGCTTCCTTTCTTCTCCGACCATGCTCCCATCCTCCCCAATTTGAATCCCCCCCTCCGGCTCAAACCTTTTCCCTACAAATTTAACCATCACTGGCTCTCCTCCGCGGATTACACTGCTCTGGTACATTCTGTCTGGACAGATCCGTGTTTCCTGAAAGAAGAAAACCCACAGTTGAGAATCGTTTGGAAATTGAAAACTCTAAAAGCGCACTCAAAAGCTTGGAGTAAAGAAAAAAAGGCAACGGAGGAGACCAAACTGATTAAGCTGGAGACTGAGATCTCACAACTCATCTTAACATCAACCTCAGTCGCCCTGTCGTTGAAGGACTCTATTACTCTAAAGGCGTTGAAGAGAAGTAGAGATGTCCTTTTGCGTGAAGAAGAAAAATGCTGGAGGCTTCGCAGTCGTGCGACCTGGCTCAATTGGGGAGACTCTAATTCAAAAAAAATTCACAGAGTGGCTAGCCACAATAGGAACCAAAAATTAATCTGGGCTATCGAAAGTGAATGTGATGGGACTCTTCGCGGCCAGGAGGTAATCAAAGCCGAGGCTGCCTCTCACTTCGAACACCTTTTAAAAGCCAGAAGTAGCCACAATCTACCTACAAAATGTTCTACTGCCAGTCTATTTTCAAAATTGGTTATAGCTGTTGAAGCTACTGATCTTTACAAACCTGTCACACTACCAGAGCTCAAATTTTTTTTTGTTACATTTCAAAAAGGAAAGGAGTCCAGGGCCCGATGGCTGGACGGCAGAATTTTTTACCTTCTTTTTCGATCTTGTTGGATCGGATCTCCTCCAGATGGTGGAGGACTCTCGCATCAAAGGTAAAATCTCTAGAATTCTTAACTCCACCTTCCTGGTTTTAATTCCTAAAGAAAACAATTCGATTTCCTTCAATGACTTCAGACCGATCTCCTTATGCAACCTCATCTACAAGATAGTTTCCAAAGTTATCTCCAACCGGATTAAGTCATTTCTGGAAAGGAGTCTCTCACCTAAACAACTTGGTTTTTTAAAGGGAAGAAGAATTCAAGATGCCATCGGTGTAGCCCATGAGAGCATCCACAGCATCAAACAGAAAAATCAAAAGGCGTTGGTCATGAAACTAGATCTCAAAAAGGCTTTTGACATCATTGATTGGGATTTTCTGAGACTAATCCTACACTCAGTGGGCTTTGGTGACAAGTTCACTGACTAGATTATGGCTTGTGTTACTAGTGCTAACTTCGCAGTGCTGATTAATGGGGAGGCGACTAGATTTTTTAAAAGTGAAAGAGGGCTCCGTCAGGGATGCCCACTATCTCCTTACCTCTTTATCTTAATTATGGAAGGCCTTAGCCTTCTCCTCTCTAAAAGCTTCTCCGAGCACCACATCACTGGTATAAAGGTTTCAAAACTCATCAATATCGTTCACCTCATGTTTGTTGACGATATTCTTCTAATGTCCAAAGCTGATTTAGCAGAGTGGCTTGCGATTCTGGACATTTTACAGCTCTTCTGTTCTGTTTCGGGTCTGTCCATTAATCCCTCAAATTCCATTGTCCACTATTGGGGTTTATCTGAGGCCGAGCTCTCTTTCTTTAAAGACTCCATCCCCTTCTCCTTTTTTGACTTGAATAAAGGCTTCAGGTACCTTGGTTACCAGCTGAAGCCGGGAGCCTCCTCCTCTAATGATTGGAGCTGGCTAGTGGCAACCTTCGAAAGGAGAATAGGCTTTTGGTGTAATAAATGGTTGTCCCTGGGTGGTCGACTTATCCTGGTCAAATCGGTGTTAGAAAGTCTGACGGTTACCCTGGAACGGATCCCCAACAAGACCATTGTTCTGCTTTGCAGACTCTCCTTCAATTTCCTGTGGAATGATCTTCCAAGGAAGCGCCGCTTCCACCTTTACAGCTGGCAGACTCTTTCTAGACCAAAAAGGTCAGGGGGATGGGGACTCAAAAACCTATCTATCTTCAACACGACCCTACTGGCTTGTTCTTTCTGGAGAGCGATCACTCTTGACATCATTTGGCACCGAGTAATTATGAATAAGTATCTAGGCTCCCTGCCCCTCCCTCTTTGGCTGCGAAAGACACATCTACTACAGAAGAGGGCTTCACCCTTTTGGAGGGGTCTGGTTTCTTCCTCTCCGATGATCCTTCACTGGCTCCGTTGGAGGCCTGGATCGGGTTCTGAGATCAAGCTCGGCAGAGATAAAATCCTCGGTTTGGATGACCATTCGATTCTCTCTTTACCTCTCAGATCGCAGCTTGGCTCCTTTAATTACTGTTCCCTGTCACAGATGAAGGTGGTGTCCCGCGCCGTCCCTCTCCCGGACCTTTGGCTACACAGCAGTGACCTTCATCTTATCGGGTCGATGGCCTTGGAATGGGATTCTTACACTGCAGCTTTAAAACGCGCCGGAATCTCCCTCACTGACGCGCGGGACTCCCTCATCTGGGTCGGGGGTGATGCCTCTGGCATAGTCACTGTCAAAAACATCTACGCAGCTCTCCTGCTAGTACTAGACGTCACTGCTACTCCTCCATGGCTCTTTTAGATGTGGAAGTGGTCGCTCCCTCTTAAACACAAACTTTTTATCTGGCTATGTGCAAATGGAAAAGCTCTCACCTGGGAGGTGCTCCATAAGAAAGGTTGGCAGGGCCCCGGGTTTTGTTCTCTTTGTTGCTGAGCCTCCGAGGACATTCATCACTTACTGATACATTGTAATTTTACAATTGAAGTCTGGAACCGCTTATTACAACACTTCTCCTTTTCTTTCTCCTGGACCGGCGCCACCATCTCAAATTGTTTCTCTTCTTGGTATTTTGAAAAAGTTGCGCTGCTTACTCTAGCTGCTTATGTTTGCTGGCAGATTTGGACAGAACGCAACAAGGTCATTTTTGAAGACGCTTCACCTTCTGCCCTTGCAGTTTTTCACAGAATTCTGGCTACCTTCCATTGGCAACCGTCTACGGTTAAGGCCCTCCCCTACAAAGCTGTGGATTTTAATCTGACTGAAGGTTACACCTTGGCTTGTTTTGACGGTGCGACACAGTCATCCGGATTATGCTGTGGGGCTGGAGGCACCTTCAAAACCCATCCGTCGAGGACCACAAAATGGTTCATTAATTGTGGTGCGGGTACAAACACCAAAGCAGAGCTCATGGGCTTATGGGCTTCTCTCACTCTTGCTTCCTTTTGGTCTTTAAACCACCTCCATGTTCTCAGAGACTCGAGAGTTATTATACACTGGATCAAGCGTAATTGCAATCTCCAATCCATCCATATTGAAGGCTGGAAGCAAAAAATGCAGCAGCTGTCCAAACTCTTCACCGATATCAACTTCCACCATATCCCCAGATCACACAATACCGAGGCGGATGCTCTCTCCAAGAGGGCTCTAAGCGAAGTGGTTGGGAGACTCTCGATCTTTCACTGCGATAGAGGACAGGAGAGCCCTATCTCCTCTATCAATATCTTCGAAATATAATGGCCATTTTGGTTTGCTGGAGGACAACATTGTAAGCCGTGAAAGTAGTTGATCGGTTTTTGATCACTCATGGAGGCGACTCAAGCTGTAGCAAAATTGCTAGCCGTGAAAGAAGTGGATCGGATATTGATCACTATCGGCCTCCATTTGCCTCATCTTCTAGGTTGCCTCTTGTTATAGTGTCCTAGCTCTCTCCCCTTTTAAGCACTGTGGATTTTGGAATGTATTTGGTTTTATCCTGCCTATCGCACTAAACAAGCTTTCTTAGCTTGTTGTTGCGCTTTGTAAATGAATTTATACCTCTTATAAATTTGAGAAAATTTTTCTTGGGAAAAAAAATATTTACAATAATTATGTATCTAGTATACACATATTCTTAATGATCTACTTTTCAAAAATGATCTTCTTACATTATCAATTTTATTAACACACTTTTACATTTTAAAAAATAATAAAGACAAGGGACCCTTATAAAGGTATACATATTTTACTTTTCTTTCTCTCGATTTGAACTTATAGCTTTTAAAGAAAAAACACATGTTCTTAATCATTAAAACCAGGATTATATCAATTTACATATATTTATTTTAATATGAAATTATTTTTTATGATTGCATATTATTATATTATATGGAGTTAAATTCATTTTTTCATATTTATTGAATATGAAAAAAGGATAAAAGAAAAAAATAAAGTGAGAGATTTTAATGTGTATAACTAAAAGTAAGAAGAATTTATATTAATTTAAAAGAAGGAAATATCTAAACAAGATGTTTGTAAAATGACAAATAAATATATACAATGTGAATCATAATTATGATTTATAACAATGATATGATAGAAATAACTATCACATACTTATATCATAGAAAAAAAATAAAAAATAAAAATATTATTCCATACATCTAAATAAATTTCAATTTCTAAATATTTATTACAATACTTATCTTTTTAATATTCTATGTAATTAAAATTTTAGTGATGTAATAATACTTTTTAAATATCCAAATAATATTTTTAAAAAATTTAAGTAATCTCATATTTTTCTTAACATATGTTAAGCATTATCATCATTAATCTTAAATTTAAGATAAAATATTAAATGAATTTAATGTTTAATATTTTAATTATAAAATAAAATAATTTTAATAAACTAAAATAAAATAAAAATTGAAATTCTTCTATTCAATAAAATAAATAAATAAATTAAAATTAAATTAAATATTCCTTATCTTATTGGGTCGTTAGAAACTTGTCTTTTGTATATATGAAGTACAAGGAAAAGGATAAATAGAGTTTCTCGTATGATGAATTATGACCTGTTGGCATTAGTTTGTCACGCGGATCAGACGAGTTCCCCGGAATACAGTGGATATTATCTATCATCCATCTAAATATTATAATTTATATAAAAATATTGTACAGATCAAGAGAAGACATTGCCACATTTGTTTAGTGTTGGATTTATTTTCTCTAGTATTTTATTAATAGGGGAATTATTACTTGAAATAAATATCTATGTCTGTTATCAGATTTTCATATTATACGTAAGTTTTTAAAATTAAATTGTTAATTATGTGAATAGATGCAATGTGGAGGGGTAAAATTGAATGGTGGAGATATATTTAATATTTTTTTTTTTTACTCTTTACTATTCAATAATTTTACTATGATTGTTAATTAGAGGATTAAAGATATTCATAGTCTGTATGATTAATGGATGGTGAATTTTATCTACAACTACTACTTTGAAGATAAGTTAATTTTAAGGATTTTAAATGTTATAAGTTTTTATTATTATAAAAAATTAGTAAATTAATTATTGAAGAGAAAGTTGGTTAAAAGTTTTATTTTTTTGGGTTTTTTTTTGGTGAAAAAAGATAAAATCTGACATTTAAATTATACAAACTTAATCATTGAAATCTACAAATCCAATCATTCCTCATCAAATTTAAAAAAAAATCAAATAAAAAATACATAAAAAAAACTACCCAAAATAAAAATAAAACGTTTCGACTAAGCTGTTAAAAACTCTTCAGTACCATTGAAGTTATGCATTTTCCCTCGTCACTGACTCTTTCACTCCCATCGAAATTATGGATTTTCCCTCGTGACTGAGAAAACCGCGTACAAATGGTTCAAAACTCTTTCACTCCCATCGAAATGGATGAGGACATCTGTCTCCTGTCCTGAAAATGACCGGACACAGATACGGATTGAAACGACATAAACTGTAATATTTTAGGATATCGAGAAAACTAGTGTTTTTTTAATATTATTTATGCTGAAAGTGCTTTTATCTTGGAATATGATCTAAGATCTAAAACTGCTTCTAATTAGTTAAGAACTCATCTTCTAGATATCTCATTAGGGTGAAAAGGCTACCTTATCCATAGGTTATTTTAAATAACATCAATTTTTTTGAATAATAGTTTTTAAGCATCTCATTAGAGTGAAAGTGTATCCTTTACCCATTATTAATAAGTTATTTCAAATGCAATAACTGTTTTTTGAATAATAATGATGAGTCAAACTACATTAAGAAATAGTGTCCAATAACTACTATACTTGCCACAAGTTAACAATTACATTACAATAAATTTTACAACCTTACAAAAAAACATTTAAATAAAATGAACTGAAAATGAATCAACTCAATTAAAAGTGATTAATGTTATTAAATATTTAATTGACAATTAAAAGTGATTAATATTATTAAATATTTAATTGATATAATTAATGTTATTAAATATTTAATTGATAAATTTATTAAAAAAGCCATTTACAAATATATGGAGAAGTCCATCCTTGAATTTCCCTATTATGGCTTCTCTGACTAATCATCCTTTCATTTTGACAACTAAATTTTTAGCAAAACTGACTGAATACCTGCCAGAGATTGTAGTACCCTCTATGTTAATGAGCATAAATAAAGAACTCGGTACAGTGTGCCAAAATTTAGAAGGGAACTTCATAAAGAACTAGCAGTAGATAACCATATCCCATCTATCAGTTTCCATAGCTGCATATTAATTCAGATAGCTCAGAAAATGAAGCAAACTTAGTCTCCTTAATCTAACAGCTTACTGTAAATACCGTGATCAGAGCGCTTACAATACATACACAGGTAGATCAGGTTTAAACTTGTTAAAGTTTGGTTTGTAGAACTTTGTTGAGTTGAATTTAGGGGCTATTTTATAAACAATATGTTTGTATCCTAGAGTGTCGGTGACGAAGTATTCATCTTCACCATTGTCCTCTGAAGATTTGATAAAATATTAAGAGTACCTGACATTAGCCATTTTCATGTGAAGATTTGATAAGATGTTAAGGGTACCTGACATTACCCATTGTCACATGAAGATTTGATAAGATATGTAGAGTACGTGACATGCCTGTTCCCACCATTATAGTGATTCCAGCACGATTGTAGCACAGACCGAGGAAGAGAACAAATCTGTGCATGTTAATAGTACAAGAGCGAAATGATCACTGCAGTGGGCCATGAAGACTCCTCAGTGTTGAAATAATCTAGTACACTTTATAACAACCCTAGCATGACCCGGGCAGGCCTGGAATTTGTATGTATGTGAGCTGCAGGCAGGCCTGGAATTTCAAATTTACTTTACCTGTCAAGTGCAAATTTGATGGCAAGTGTTCGTTTTTCATACCTGTCATTTTACGTTTTATGTAGATTTATAAGTGTCAATTTTTTTTATGTTATATGTTAATTTTCATGCTGAACATACAATTTTCTATAATAAAAAATAATCCAAAACACACTCAACAAAAACATTAATAATTAAATCAACATTAATAATTAGTAACTTGTATTATCAAAATGAAGCATTGTTGAATATTACATAGTACACATTGTACTCCAAAATTTTCTTTTAAAGAGTAATCACTCTAGTGAGATTTTACAAAAGAAATATCTTAAATGCAACACCTTCATCTTTAGATTTTACGAAAGAAACATTTCAAATGCAACACCTTCATCCTCAAGGTGACCTCAAAATTGAGTATATCTCTAAATGTGGCATCCGAGCAAATGGTTATAAGCTCAAACATTATGGAACGCATTGAAAGCGGTAAAACAAAAAGCTGTAACAACAACAATGAACACCAATTAGAATTCTTTATTTAAAAATTTAAATGATAAATCCCTAAACCATAAAAACAACAATACCAATTTAAC